>CAUYQG010079765.1:0-14587 GCA_963574415.1 Tarsius wallacei
AATACTGAGTGACCTCTCACAGAAACAAAGATCGGAGTATCACATGTTCTCACTCATATAGTGAACCTTGAACATCCAACGTAATACTATAAGAAAATGACTGACAGTGGTGGGAAATTACGGGGAGGGGAGGGGAGAGGGGATGGGATTAATGATACTCAATATCTGCCTGGAGACGGGGAGACACCTTTTATCACCAAGGGTGTCTGAACGAAGCATATTTGTACATCTAATCCTTAACTGTACCCCACAATATGATAATAAAAAATACTGAAAAAAATAAAAAAATAAAAAAAATAAAGACCAAGCTCAACATAGCCAAAAAAAAAAAAAAAAAAAAAAGAGTATCTGTTTCCTCATAAATGTCTGCTTAGCAAGAATATCTCTATATTAAGAGCATGAAAATATTTTTCTAAATACTATTTTCTACTTTTCATGTTTAGATGTGTGTTCTACTTGGAATTTATTTGTGTGTGTGGTGTGAGATACAGATAATTCTCCCAAATGAATAGCCAATTTTCCATATTAGATTTCTAGTATAAAATTTCAAACTACCCCAAATAGGCTTTCCTAAGCAAAAAAGAAACATAGGAACTATCATGGAAAATAATGGTAATCTTGACTTATAAACATTATAATTTCTTTAGGGCAAAAGAAAATATCATTAAAAGTCTCAAGATAAGCAATAATTTAGGGAAAATATTTGCAACATTCATAACAGACAATTAGTTAATATCAAATCAGTAAGAAAAAGACTAACAGCCTAATAGAAAAACTGGCAATGGCATTAAAACGGACATATAAAGAAGAAGAAAATTAATAGCTTGTAAACATAAAAATATATAATCTACTTCACTAGTAATTATAAAAATACAATTAAAATAACAAGCCACATTTTGCCCATTAGCCTGATAAATTTTAAAAAATCAATATTGCCCCAAACTGAAGTGGGTAAAATAGTCACCTTTATAAACTGTTTTTGGAAGAATGATTTGGTTTAGCCATATTGGGTGGTAGCAATCATGATTTTAAATGTGCAGGCCCTTTAATTCTCATTACTTTTAGGACCCTGATTGAGCAGAAATGCTGACACATATGCACACTGATTTCTATGCGAGTTCCATGCACTATTCTCAAAATAACAAACAAACAATAAAACCACATAAATATCTATTAACATAAGGACAGTCACATAAATTATGGTTCACCCATTGAGAAATAGTATGCAACTGTTAAAAGGTGGTGAAGTAGATTTATATAAACTGAGGTAGTAAGATTAAATAAATATTTTATAGCAGCTGAGAGAACAGTATATATAATATGATATCATTATTCAAAAATGACTTTGTGTGTATGAATGTGTTTGTCTTGTTTAGGTTTATAAATGCATAGAAAAAGTCTAGAAGCATACACACTAAATTGTTAACAATCATAATCTTTGAGAAAGTGAATAGGATTAGAGAGGAGTGTCAAAAGAAACATTCATATTTTAGTCTATATACTTCTACATTATTTATATTTTCATACTGAATTTTAAGTTTATTTTGATCTTTAAAAACACAATAAAAATGAAAAGAGAGAAATCCCTCTGAAAAAAAATTTTATTGCTGTTTAAGAAAGAACCTAACTTTTAGAAATCTAACACATCTGAGTTCAAATCCCAGTTCTATAACTTGTGACCTCTGTCATCTTAGGTTAGTCATTTAACCTCTCTGAGCCTCAGTTGTCTAATCTGTCAAGAGGATCACGCCTACCTTCAAGTACAGTTGTCACGAAGAACTGATAAATGCATGTAAATCCCCCTTCTTTTTCTCCAGTGCCTTTGCATTTGGTCTAGAAACAGAACCTCTCAACTGGGGGCACTTCTGTCCCCAAGGGAATATTTCATGACATCTGTGAAAATATTTATTGTCACAACTGGGGAAGGGGAGTTTGTACCTAGTGAGGAGAGGCCAGGGATGGTGCTAAACACATCCTACAACGTATAGGACTGTCCACACAACAAAGAATTGTAGGCCTGAAATGTCAAAATAGTGCCGAGGATGAAAAATCTGGGTCTAGAAAAATGAACAGGAATAACAAATGAGAACATACTTACTAAGTGATGGTGGCATCCAAGAAAATTTTAATCTTGAACTGAATTTCTGAAAACACTTTGGAAAAGTTGAGTGAAAGAAAATAGGATTTTATTTAGTGTATTTATGGACAAGCATTCATACATCCAACAATCTTTTCTGACTGCACCAAAGTGAGTGTTATTAGTTGAGAAAAATCATCTATGATTTCCCCTTGCTCAATTAGATGTCATCCTTGCTGAGGCATTCATGATACATCTGACCATAGACAGTCCCCCCTCCCAGATGGCCTCACCTCATACTTCAGAGAATAGAGAGGTCATTAGAAGTAAACTTCTTCAACTTTCTTACTCCATACTGACACACTCATTGGTATCCACACTGATAAACTTACCTTGTCTCCTCCTCACTTTCTATCTAAAGAGAATGCCTCTACCTATGCTCTGGATCCCATCTCATTTCTTCCTGTCTTCAGGTACCTTCCTCCACCATTCATCTCCTGTCTTACACTGCTGTTTCTCAAAAGCATTTAAACTAACTTAAGTCTCTCCTGTCTGAAACCCAGTTCCCCAATCCCCCAAAATGCTATCACATTATTTTTCTTCTTCACTTTCCAGACAGTTTGGCCTCCTTTTCTTCATCCTCAATTTGCTCCTCAACCTGGTCTCTGCCCCCATCAGTCTTCTGTAACTGTTTTCACATTATTCACCATTGGCCACCTAATTGCCAAACCCAATGGGCACTTTTCAAACCTTATTTTGGCTTTGGTCTAATATTTGACACATTTAACCATTCCTTCTCTAAAAATGGCTTTCCTGATCTTCCTGATCGACCACATTCCTACTTCTCTGAACACTGCCCAGTCTCCTTCAGTGGCTCTCTCTGAATGTTGATCTTCTCCAGGATTGTGTTCTCAGCCTTCTAATGATCTCACTAATCTAGTCTCTTTCACTCTCTCAACAGTTTCATCTACTCGCAGAACTTGTACTACCAGATTTCTCTACTGATTTCTATAGTAGTATCTCTAATTGCCTGCTCAAGATTACCTTCTGGATATCCTGGATGTATCTCAAACTAGGATTTTCAGAATAGTAAATGAGCACTGGCTTCAACCTAAAGTCACCAGCTGCATTAGCCCCTAACAAGAGAATCAGCCTGTCCTTTGATGCTTTGAAGCCTAGCATTGGCTTTTCTAGCTATCAATGTCCTACATGGCATCTTCTTCCAATATACGGTTGTTTCACTCTTTCACCTAAGAGGGAATTTGTTGTTTTGTGTTGCCACCTTCATCAATGATCATAGCTGGATCTTCTGGATCATTTGTTGCTTCAACTTGCACTTTTAAACCTCATGAACCAACCTCTGCTAGCTTCCAACTTTTCTTTTGCAGCTGCAACCTCTCTCAGCCTTCACAGAAGTGAAGAGTTACAACCATCCTCTGGATTAGACTTCGGCTTAAGGGAATGTTATGGGTGGTTTGATCTTCTATCCAGACCACTAAAAGTTTTACCATATCGGTAATAGAGCTGTTTTGTTTTCTTGTCGTTTGTGTTTTCACTGGAATAGCACTTTTAATTTCCTTCAATAACTTTCCCTTTGCATTCATAACTTGGCTAACTGGCACTAGAGGCCTAGCTTTCAGCCTATCTCAGCCTTTAACATGCCTTCCTCATTAAGCTTAATCATTTCTAGCTTTTGACTTAAAGTGGGAGACATGTGACTCTTCCTTTCACTTGAACACTTAGAGGTCATTGGAGGGTAACTGATTGGCCTAATTTCAATATTGCTGTGTCTCAGGGAATAGAGAGGCCCAAGGAGAGGAAGAGAGAGCAGGAGACGCTGGGCAGTGCAGCAGTCAGAATATACATTTCTTGATTAACTTCACTGTCTTATATGGGTGCAGTTTATGGTACCCCAAAACAATTACGTCAGTAATTGATCATATAGCACCACAACAGAGAAAGGAAGAATGAATACGTTTAAAGTATTGTTATAATTGCCAAAATGTGACAGAGACAAATGAACACATGCTGTTGGAAAAACAGCACCAATAGAATTTGCTCAAAGCAAAGATTGCCACAAACCTTCAATTTGTAAAACAAACAAACAAACAAACAAAAAACCCACAATATTTGCAACACCTAACAAAGTGAAGTATAGTGAAACTAGGTATACCTGTATGTAGAGAATCTAGTCTGGAACATGTTAAGCACTCAGTAAATGGTAACTATTATAATTATTACCAACCCTAAAAAGAACTTAAACCCATTTTCCTTGGAGAAAGGCAGAGACAAACACAGAGGAAGAGACAGAAAAAGGAAGAGAGGAAAGAAAAAGGGGGGGTAAGGATGGAGGAACAGAGAGAAAGGTTAAGTTTAGAGCAATAAGAGGTGAAGTGGTTATATGCAATGCAAATCAGGGGATGTGAATTTAATGGCTATTCAAGCTTTCTGTCAGATTAAATGACCTTATTTCCTTCCTCCAGTTATAAAAATTATTCACTTCTCATTGACAAAACCTCTTCCTCACATATTGCTCTTCTTCAAGGAGCTACTCATGCCTTAAGATAGACATGGGCTCACTGAGTTGTAGGGTTTATGATGAGGGCTGCCAATTCCACCTGGACAGGGTGTTATCCATAGGCCCTGTCTGCTCCAAGTATACTGAGACACTGTTCAGGAGCCTCTTGACACCAGTTCTGCCAATGTGCCAGTAAGTAGGGCTCAGAGAAGTTGCTTGGTAGGCTTAAAAAATATTATCTAAGAGAAGTCTAGAAAAGCAGAGACAACATTTCCTGTTGTGTGTTCTCTCTAAAATTAAAATGTGGCCTGCATAATCCTGTAGTCATCATGGATTGCAACATCTTCCCCAAGCTGGCCTACAGATGTAAACCTCTGAGCCAAGCTTTAATGTGGAAATATTGGCAATTACTGTGGTAGGAAGAATCCACTTACTTCTCTTTTTGTTCTGTGGGCCCTCCAAAGGCCTTACTTCATCTCTCGCTCTCTTAACCTCCCTCTCTCCCCCTCCTTCACCCTCCCCATCCCCCAGGGTCTGACTCTGTCACCCACACAGGGAGAGCAGTGATGAGATAACAGCTCTCTGTAGCCTTGTCCTCTTGGGCTCAAGCGATACTCTCACCTCAACCTCCCAAGTAGCTGGACTGCAGGCATACGCCACTATGCCCTGCTAATTTTTAATGCTTTTTTAAGAGACAAAGTCTCCATATATTGCCGAGACTGTTCTCACATCTCTTTTTTAATGATGAGCTTTAACCTGTGTGTTACTGCTATTCCCCTCGGGAAGATAAATGGAGTAAATTGTCTTCTTTGCTCACAATCACTCTAGTCTCTTTGCTGTTCAACATGCCAAATACACTTCTGCCTCAGGACCTTTGCACTTGGTTTTCACTATTTATGGAACTGCTCTTCTCAAAGATATTCACCATGACTTAATAACCTTACTTTTATTCAATTATCTGCCTAAATAGCATATTAACAGCAACATTCTCTGACCACTTTCTGTGAAATCATAACCCCGTACCCTGCTTTATTTTTCTTCAGAGCACTCATTACCACCTGATAAATATACTACTTTGTTTATCATCTGTCTCTCCCCAGTAGAAACATGAAACAAGAGCCTTTTATTGTTTACTGGTATCTAGAACTTTACCTAGTACATAATAAGAATTTAGCTAATATTTACTGAATGAACGGATATCATTAGTGCCCTGAAATGACTGTATGCCACAGATATAACTAGTGGGATTGGAAATAAAAACACGGGGCAAACTTCATAGTTTCTCTTAAGAGAGGAGGAAAGAAAGAAAGGATGAGCCCAAGATCTCTTGACTTACTGTTGGCAGCCCAATTTTAATAAGAAATCTTTCAGGGATGACAAGGGAGTTAGGAGAGGCCCAAGAAAAGAAACTCGGTCTGCTCTACCCAATTCCCCATTGGCTTCTTGAGTATTCATGAAAGGATGTAAGCAGGTTCTGAAGATGGCATAATGGATCTACCCTTTACAAATAGCAGAAAAAAATCCTAAAGGAATGGGAAAGTCACCGTGTATGGGATTTTCTACAAAGTCAAAGATGAAGTGGCATAAGATGAAAAACTAATCCCCATGCATCTTTTGCAATCAGTGTAAAGGAGAAGTGATAGCAGTATTAGGGAGTAAATTATGGTACTAGCTGACCCAGACGACTGAATAAAATGGCTCTGAGGAAATAAATAAACTTTTTCCAAGTTCAAGCCATGGGCCAGTGTTAGTTTTCATGGTCAACTCCTATACTATGTCTACTATGTGTGAAGCACAATAGTAAGTGCTTTACGTATATTAACTTGTTTTTTGATTGCTCACAAATTCCTTTCTCTGAACACAAATTCCTTTCTCTCCAAATAGAACTTGGGCTTGAAGGACATGGTTGATCAACTAGCACACTAAGTCCACCACAGAATAAATCCCTCTAGCCGCTCCTTCCACAGGATTAAAGGAGAAGAGAGTAATTGGAAAGCTGCATAAATTATCAATAGAACTTGGCAGGGTATTAGCACTCGTTTTCCCTCCTCTGGACAGTGCAGTGGTTCTTCTATAGCTAAAAAATTAAGTAGGAACTGACTCACTGGGGAAAAGACTAAAGAAGGGATTTGAGGCCAAAAGCTTGGCTGGGAATAGTGTGCATTATCCAAGGTCACCTGATAGTAAGTGGCAGGGCTATGATATGAACTCGGATGTGTCTGACTTCAAGGCTAACACTCTTTCCACTATGAACCAAAGAAGGAAACATTTTAAGTTTAAAAAAGAATTTCTTGGGTGGAAACAGTATCAGGCAGAGCTTATTTTCCCACCCTTCACAAATTCAGAAAGAGGAGGACAGACAGATTTGGCTTTTTGTAGCCTGGTTAAGAACTGTTAGGGTTTCATGGTCTTTGATAGTGATTTCAGAAAATATCCCACAGGGTGACCAGAGCAAAGTCTGGGGGTAAATCAGTGCTTATTTGTTTTCTGGGCACATGGTTGGCACTGAATTGAATTCTAAAGCCCTGGTCTAAGAGAATTCAGTATTCAGGGAATAGTATTTCATTCTGTTGGGCCTTGGCTGTTGCTTGGGTTTGTAGTCAGGAGCCCAACTCCTGAAAATACCTCTCCTAAAGTCTTCTGGGAACTAAATCTGGATAATAATATTTGTTGGGCTCTAAAGCTTTGCCAGGAGAGGTATCACCTCCACCAGGAAGAGGGTTAATAAAGTGCTTGCCTGAGTTTGGTCACATATTCACCTCTTTCCAGATTCTTTCATGGTTTTAGGTGTAAAAGAGAAATTTAACATAAAATGGTCATTTCCAATTGCCAAAGGCCAAGAGATCCAGATTCATTCTAACACTTGGAAATCTTGGCAGAACTGAGCAACTGTCCAGATTCTTTCCAGATGCTGCTACGGGGCTACAAATATCAGATTGTATCCCCCAAAAAACTTGCCTTTCTATAAATTAAAGCTACAAGACTTGGCCTTGATGAATCCCAGCTTTCCAACTGAGTCTCCACTTACACAGTGGCTGAGGCTATGTTGAGCTTTCTGAAGTCTGGTTAAATTAGCAAAAACCATACTCTGAACTACATTAGAAACAAAGGTGGCAACGGGGTCAAAAACAATGAGCTCTTAGCATTTGGCACAGACTACATTAAACATCAAGTGTGTCACCAAGTTTGCTTAGAGTATGTACAGAACTTTGAAAATGTCACGTCTGTTGTTACCAAGAGCCAACTTTTTTTAAAGAGGGCTGTCACTAAGGCTGCCTTTGGTCTCAACAACACATAGTCTTTAATAACCTTTTAGATGTAACATTCTAGAATCCTATCTAGTCCTACCCATACATTATACTTAGGGAAAAGCCAATGTCCAAAGAGAAGAAATGATCTTCCCAAGACCCCAAAGCTAGCAGATGGTAGAACTGAGACTAGAACCAAAGACTTGTAATGCCCAATCTGGTGCCTTCTCCCCTTAAAACACAGTACCTCTTATAGGAAACAGTTGTAGACTCCCATTGATTATAGCTAACAGTTGTAGACTCCCACTGATTACAGCTAATTGTCCATTGCCCTGGCCAGTTGTCTTGGGAAGAGAATACCAAGGGAGACAAGAGAATACCAAGGGAGACAAGAGAATAAAGGCAGATCCTATTAAGAATAGTATCTGCTCAGCACGGATTGGCCAGATAGTTTCTGCTAAGAATGAGATGGTAGATTTCAAGTGGAGTTTTCCTTTTAGACCCTTTAGAATATTGTAGGCTGGGGAAGTAGAATTTCTCTATCATTTAACAGCCATAAACAAACAATGGACCTCTAAGAAAAGCCTCTTAACTACTAAGACTTAATAGATACTAAGGTAAAAGGATTATGGGAGAATGCCATCAGTAAGATAGTGTTCATCTTCTGTCAGTATGGTACAGGGGTGGTGGTATAGGGCATGTGGAAATACTTAAATATGGTGGGCAATATACTATATATAAAGTACATGAAACATTTAACTTATTGAATCCTCCCAACAATTCTGTGAGGTAGGCCTAGTTATCAATCCCATTTTAAAAATGAGGGAAACAAAGCTCAAAGAAGTAAACCAACTTGTTCAAGAAGACCATTCAGTTGGTAAAGGATGGAGTTGGGAGCCAGGGTGGTCTAATTCCAGAGCTATTTTTCCATTCTTTCCATTATATACTTACCTCTGGGGATGTCTGGAAAGCCTACAGAGGTGGCCCGATCATATTCAGGGTTCTTTGTAAAAAGTCTTAATCCAAGAAAGTAGCAGTCACCCAGCCATCAGTCCCCAAATCTCAGAGCAAAGAAAAAGTCTACTCAGCCTCTCAAAGCTTCCCTATTGAAATTCCTATTGGCACTATCAAAAGACTGTGTTTCCTCAGTCTAGCTGCCAAGGTACACCCATTTGGCCCTCTCAAACACTACCCCTAACTCATTGGGCTTACACATGCTTATTCACCTAAAACAGGTTCTGACCTAACTTCAAAGCTAAAGAGAACTGAGCTTTTGGAGAATACGTGAAGATTTTCACTTAGCCAGGGTTAAAAACTTGAAGCTACATCTTCAAAGATTCATTATGACTAATGAAATCTCTCAATTTTAATAATTCTCTGCTCAATAATATTTTTATTCAGGATACATTTTGATCTTACTGTTCATATGTAAAGATATTTTGTGAAGATTCATTTGAAAATGTTTGCCAAATTCTCAACTACATATTAGATTCATGTGTACAGACCAATAAAATGTTATTTTTAATAACTTTCAGCTTAACCTTATCATTTCATAAATTAAATACAATGAAGTAGAGATCAGGCTTAATTAGGTTCTCTCTTATTCTATCTTTACATGTACCCGCATACATATGTAAATATAAAATATATATACATATATATAAATATGTAAATGAAGGTAGAGATGCATTTTAAAAATATAAATATATATAACATAAATCTCTACAGGAACATGTATAAAGTATAACTATATATTTGCATTTACTTTTAGGTTACAATATCCGTCTACCTATCTATTATTCCAGAAAGGTGAAGGGACACATTCATCTGTTCTCTTACTGCCCTCTGGTGGCACACCATAATTCACAGAAGCCACATTTTAGAGAAAGAAGAGAGGGTTGGAAAGGTCTGTTTCTTCCAGGTTGCTAGACAGGGTGTATGAAAAATACATAAATCAGAGTCATGTCTTAAAAGGGACTCTTGTTTGCCTCTTCAAATCCACTACATTTCTACGACATTAGTTTTTTTTTTCCTGGATGAGGTCCCATTTGGACATTTGGGTACATAGGCATTAGTGGAGTTTCCACAAACTCTACATAGAGAACCCAGTTTTCTTCAGTTAGTTTACAGGAAGAACTGCCCTTAACTATCCATGTTTGCAGTGAAGGCTGTACTATCCAGTTTTCTGGTTCTCTCAACCATGGCTTCTAACCATACATCTTTAGAGATAAGACTAAAATCTATTTCGCCATATACTGATAATAGATATTCTATTTTTCTTTTTTTATTCTCAAAAGATAATAGATTTTCTAATTGTCACAAAAATAATCAATTATTCTTCAGAAAACTATATTTAATGCAGTGAGGCAAGATCCTGTATAATTAAAAAGCAGCTACCTACCCAGTAAAAGAGAATGATTGGTCATGATGAGGGAACTCAAGGAGGCTGAATAACTAAGTCAACATCAGTGATGCACAATTCACTGCTGTCTTCAATATCTCACATAAACGGGTCTCCCTTCCCCAGTGTGCAGCCTTAACCAGATAGACCTAGATTTAAGTGCCTCCATTTCCTAATCTAAGAAATGAAAATAATATCCATTACTCACAGTTAAAATAAGGACTAAATGAGCTAAAAGTACATTGTTCCACACTGGGTTCAGAGCCTGATTCCACAGTCACTGAATACAAATCTCAGTCTAAGGAGGCAGACGCCACCGGCTTTTAGCTCCAATACAGTGGTCTCAGGAGCAATAAATGAGAAAAATGGCTGATGCCAGGTTGCGTAGATGAGAAAATGAGCTTGCAAAACACGAGTGAAACAACTAGTAAGAGTTTGGTGCTGGTATCTGAGTTCTTTTATAAACTAGTTGGGAAGAACTGCAGGGGTGAGCTGAGGTTCCTAAGAGTAGACAAATGGGAATGGAGCTGAAGAAATGCAAGTCTGCTACCACTACTGTGGCATACGAGAAGAGGTTTTATAGAAAATGAAAAGTCTGGGCCTGAAGGTCTTTAGGGTCCCTTTCAAGTTCTAATATTCAAATGGATCTATCCCATATTTTGTTCCCTTAGGTGAAATAGCTCTGTCCTCAAAACTAAATTGCTAAGAACTGCCCTCAGAGCTGACCTCTCTCTTCCCCTGTAATTCCCGGCAGCTCCCCAAAACAAAATGTTCAGAAAACAGAAGTCAACGTTCCTCTGTTGGTCCAAATTACCTCTGTGCCTCAAGCTAGCAAGATCAGGTTTGGGCACCCTGATACATACTGTGCAGTAAGATGGGAAGAGAGAGAACTTCAGAATAATTGATGACAACATTCATTGTTCTGTAGAGGAAGACCTTCTTCCTCTATCACGTACCTACTTTTTAACTTAGAAAAGAAGTATTTTACGGAAAATGATTCAAATTGTTTTTTAAAATTATTTAAGAAAAACGTAGGAACAGACTCCTTTAAGTCTCAATTATTTGATCCATTTAAATTTTATTTACAGATCTGGATGTTCTCAAAAGAGAGGCTAAAGGAAGTGAATGACAGAGAAACTTAAAACCAATGTGTTTAAGCCCTTTTCTATTAATGAGAAAGTGTAAATGGAAAAAACACATTAATGAAATTATAATATATGTCAGCTGAAAAAACATATCCCATTAACTGAACAACCTGGCAGGAACATATAATCCCTGATACATGTAGAGCAGCATCAGCTCTCACATATATTATCTCTTTTAATCCCCACAACTATCCAATGAGGTTACACCTACATAAGGTCCAGAATTTCTTAAGCAATTTCACCCACACAATATTTTTCTTTTTTTCAAAAAAGGCAACTTGATACATTTATAATAAATTGGGACTTCATTTCATATCTCCATGTAAGATGTTTCATATGAAATAAATTCATACCTCAGAAAAGATCCTTGATTGCCATGTTTTTGTTTGGAAAACATGGTCAGAGTACATCTCTGGCATCACAGAAAGGTCAGAATTCCAATCACTTAACACATATTTACAGGTTACAAGTGTGTGACAACCTCACGCAGCAGGTGACCACTGGTTAGTAGAAATGGTCTCCTATTAGGAACTATGAATGAGATAACCAGTACTTTAATTGTTCTTCAAATCATGCCACAGAATATGCTTCTGGCACAGTAAAATCACAATTTTATGAACTGGGTTAAAACTGAGGTCATTTGCCAAGGAACAGATTCTCTGGTAAAATTTAAGTAGGCATTTTCCCCTAAAAATGTATAGAATAAAAGTGAAAAAAACCTATTTAAAATTAATAATGGAGTAGGGACAAAACATACAGTGTTCCTACTTTATCCACTTATAAATAAATTAGAACATTTAAAATGCAATGCATCATAATATACTGAAGAGCTTCCATGACTCCCTGCTGCCTTCAGGACAAAGACAAAACATCTTAGCCAAGCATACAAGACCCATGATTTGACCACCAAATGCTAGGATTAGAAAAATATCTTCTAATACATATCTTTACTATGTGGATGACCCTTCAGCAATTTTTGCCTCAAAGTTCCTTGGCTCTCTTTCTTTAATGACCTTCATTGCCACCTGCTTCAGGTACCCATTTTTAAGAACGTAACAAAGATCTTAAGGTAGAATCATGTAGATTTCAACTGCCTGGCTTCAAATTTGAGCTCCAACATTTATGTTGGGCCCTGTGACCCTGGATGAGTCACTTAACTTCTCTGGGTCTTGGTTTCTTCTTATGTGAGATGAGGTGTAAATGTGCTAATATGTGTAAAATGCTTCAAATAATATTTGGCAAATAGTAAGTATTAATATTATTTCCCAGGTTATTCTTTTACAAAATTGTGTTAACTCTTATAGTTCCTTTGTATTCCCATATATGTTAGTATAATCTTGTCCTTATCTACAAACAACATTGCTGGAAATTTTATATAGACTGTCTTAAATTTATAGATCAATTTTTAAACAGCTGACATCTTTACCAGGTCGTCTTCCATTCCATGAGCACAGTATGTCTCTCAACTACTAGATTTTGTATTTTTTAATCAGTATTCTGTAGTCTTTAGCATATAAGTTCCACAAATGCTTTGTTAGACTTATACCTAAAATTTGTTTTAAATTATTGTAAATGGTATATTATATTTTTAATTTCAGTTTCCACATGTTCACTCCAAGTATATTCTCTTGCTACAAGTATTCCCAAGACAAAAGTATTCACTCACATGGTTTTAACTACCACCTCTATGCTACTGGAGGCTAATGTCTATTTCTCTAATCCTGTTCCCTTCTCTGACCTTAGCTGTCTCATGGACATACCTAACTTAACATGTCCCAAACTGAATCCTGCTCTTCTCATTCAAACTGCTCATCTTCCAGTCTTACTCATCTCAGCAAATGGCAACTTCATCCTTCCAATTGCTCAGATAAAAAAATCTTGGTATTATCCATGATTTCTCTTTTTCTTCCACAAGCCACATAACAATTTGTCAGCAAAACTTAGTGGCTCTGCCTTCAAAACTTATTCTGAATTTGACACTTCTGACCATCTCCACTGTTACTACCCTCATCCAAGGTACAAACATTTCTTAAGATTGCTCTATTAAAATCTCCTCTTCATTAGTCTCCTTGCTTCTGCCCTGTCCTCCACAGCTCTTCTCCACATAGCAGTCAAAATAGTACTATTAAACCTAAGTCAAATCATGTCACTCTCAGGCTCAAAGTCCTAATATTTTACTCAGACAGAGCAAAGCCAAAATCCTTCCAATGGACTATGGACTCTACTCTTCTTTCCCTCTCTATTGCCTCTTTGAACCATTGTTTTCTATTTCATCTTTTGCTTAACCCACTCTCTAACCAATCTGGTTTCCTTGTTGTACCTTGAATATGATAGGCACACTTCTGCCTCAGGGATTTTCTGCTTACCATTTCCTTAGCCTAGGATGCTTTCCCCCTATATAGCTGAATAAATCATTCCTCTACTTCCTATTGGTCTCTGCTCAAAGGTCATCTTCTTTGTTAGTCCTTCCTTCACTCCCTTGCTTCTTTCTTTCCTCACTGTATTTAAAATTGCAAAACCCTTTCCCAACTCTTCCTAATTCCCTTCTCTGCTTTTTTCCTTAATGCTCATTACCACCTAACACATTATATTTTACTTACTTCAAATACTGGAGTTTTTTTTGACTTCCTTTTGGAATATAAACTCCATGAGGACTGTATCTCTAATTCCCAAATTAGTACCTGGCATATAATGGGTACTCAGTGCATATTTGTTGAATGAATGAATCAATTTATCAATAAATGGCATATGGGCTCAAGATCAGGGGTCAGCAAATTACAGCCCACAGGCCTGTTTCCTGTTTTGTAAATAAAGTTTCATTAGAACACAGTCACATCCATCTGTTTACATACTGTCAATGGCTGCTTTCCCACTACAAAGGCAGAGTTGAGTAGCTATGACAGAGATTTATCTCCTGCAAAGCCTAACTTATTTGGTATATGATCCTTTAAGAAAAAGTTTTCTAGCCGGGCTCGGTGGCTCAGCTTGTAATCCCATGCTTTGGGAGGCTGAGGTGAATGGATTGCCTGAGCCCACGGGTTCGAGACCCGCCTGGGCAACTTGGCGAGACCTCATCTCTACAATAAATCAAAAATTAGCCGGGCATGGTAGCACGTGCCTGTAGTTCCAGCTACTTGGAAGGCTGAGGTGGAAGGATCGCCGGAGCCCAGCAGGTCAAGGCTGCAGTGGCCAGGAGCG
>CAUYQG010079771.1:0-11300 GCA_963574415.1 Tarsius wallacei
CTAGAGTCCATAATACTGAGTGACCTCTCACAAAAACAAAAAACTAAGTATCACATGTTCTCACTCATATAGTAGACCTTGATCATCCAACGTATTACCACAAGAAAATGACTGACAGTGGTGGGAAACTGGGGGGGGGGTAAGGGTGAGGGGGATGGGATTAATGGTGGTTGGTATCTATCTGGGGATGGGGAGACACCTCTTATCAACAAGGGTACCTGAACGAAACATTTTTGTATGCCTAACCTCTAACTGTACCCCACAATAATTTAATAAAATAAAATAAAATAAAAAAAGTGGGAAAGTCACTGAAATACCCATCACAGCAGAGGCCCAGTTACTGAGGCCCCAGTCAAACAAAATGTCAATCACTGGGCCTCCCATCCCAGAGGAGGGCCAGTCACTGAGAAACCCATTACAGAAGAGGACTAGTAACTGTGACACCAATTACAGAGGATGGGTAGTCACTAAGGCACCAAGCACAGAAGATAACCAGTCTTTAAGGCATGCATAACAGAGGCAGGCTAGTCCCTGAGGCACCCACCACAGAGAAGAGAAAGCAACTTGGGCACCCTTATGGAGAAGGGCCAATAAGTGGGGCATCTATCAGGAGGTAGGGCCAGTCACTAGAGCATCAACAAGCAAAGAGAGAGACACTCTGCCACACATTTTGGAAACTTAGTCACAGGACATTATCCACAAAAGTGGGCTGGTCACTAGGGCACCCAATAATGAGAAGGCCCACACACTGAAACATTCATGATTGAGCAGGGCCTGTCAATGAACACTCATTTTGAGGAGGGTCAACCACAGGGGCACTCATCACAAAAAAAGTGTAAACACTGGTGCACAATTCACAGAAGATAATCAGTCACTGGGATACCCATCACAGATGAGGGTACGTCACTGTGCCACCCATCACAGGGAAAGTTCATCAAGAAGGCACACATCACAGAGGAGGAGGGTCAGGCACTGTAGCATTGATCAGAGAGAAGGCCAGTTACTGGAGTACTCTTAGAAATAAAGGCCAGTAACTGGGGCATCTGTTACAAATGTGAGCCAGACACTGGGAAACTGATTAGATAAGGGGCAGTGTATGAGGCGCCAAACTCAATGTCACTGAGGCAATTATCAAAGAAGAGAGCTATTCACTGGGGCAGCTTTTTAGGGAAGGCTGAGTCAGTGGCACATAAATCACAGAGCAGGTCCAGTAACTGAGGCAGACATCATAGAGGGGGACACATCAATAGAAAACCCAACACACCATAGAGACTCTCACTGAGGCATCCAACACAGAGGAGGACATATCATTTGGGCACCCATTACAGAGGACAGCTCTTCATTGGGACACTAATCACAGAGGACAGTCAGTCACTGTGGCACCTATCACAGATGAGGGTCAGTCACTGGACACTCATTAGAGATGGGCCAGTCACTAGAACACCCATCATAAAGAAGTGCTAGTCACTGGGACACCCATTATGGAGGAGGTCTAATCACTGGGATACCCATAAGAGAAGGTACTCCAATCAGAGAGGAAAGCCAGTCAGTGGGACACCCATAAGAAAGGAGACATAATCACTGGGGCATCCTTCACAGAAAAGGGTCTTTCAGTGGGGTACCCATTATGAAGGACTACCAGTCACTGAAATAACCATAACAGAGTAAGTTCAGCCACTGGGACCCCCATCGATAAGAAGAGCCTATCACTATGGCATCCAAAGTAGAGGAGGGCCAGTCACAAAGGTTCACATCACAGAGGAGGACTTGTGGCACCCACCACAGATTACTCCCAGTCACTGAAGCATCCATCACAAAGCAAGTCCAGTCTCTGTGGCACCCATTATGTAGGAGTGTCAGTCACAAAACCATGTATGAAAGATGGCTAGTCATTGGGACATTCATATCAGAGGAGGATTTGCTATTGTGCCACCAATTATAGATGAGGACCAGTCATGAAGGCACCCATCCAGAAGAAGTCAGTCACTGGAACACCCATAACAAAGAAAGCCTAGTCACAGGGACACCCATTATGGAGGAAGGTTAGTCGATTGGACATCCATCACAGAGAGGGTCAGTCACTGGGGCTGACATTACAGTGAAGAACCAGTAACTGGGGCAACCAATATTCAGAAGTCCTAGTCACTGTGGAATCCATCATTGAGGACAGCCAGTCAGTGAGACACACATCACAGAGGAGAGAAATTATTGTGTCACCCATTACAGAGAAGAGTTTGTTATTGTGTCACCCATTATGGAAGAGGCACAATCACTGAGGCATCTCTCATAGAGTAGACCCAGTCAATTAAGCACCCATTACAGAGAATTGTAGTCACTAGAGCATCCATCACAGAGAAATGCCAGTCACTGATACGTAAAACACACAGGAGTCCTAGTCCCAGGGGCACTCATCACAAAACAGGGCAAACCACTGAGCACCTGTCATAGAGGGAGGTCAGTTACATGGGTACCAATTATAAAGGAGTATTAGTTGCAGGGACAACCATCACAGAGTGAAGTCAGTCATTGGGTACCCATCACAGAGGAAGTCAGTCACCAGGGCAAACATCTCAGAAGAGTGACATTGTTTGGGGAACCCATTAAAAAGAAAGAAATATCACTGGGACTCCCAACAGAGATAAAGGCTGAATACTACATTACTTATCCAAAAGGACAATTATGGAAACAACCATCACAGAGGATAACCAATTAATGGGGCATTTATTACAGAGGGGAGCAAACCACCGTGGCAACCATCAGAGAGGAGGTCCACTTACTGAGGCATCCATCAGAGAAGACCATTCACTGGGGTACCCATTAAGGAGAGAACCAGTCTATGGGGCACTAGTCACAGAGTGGGGTCAGTTGTTAAGGCACTTCTCACAGAGTAGGTATAGTCATTTTGAGACCCATCACAGAGGAAAACCTGTCACTGAGGTGCCCATCACAGAGGAGGCCCAGTCACTGGGGCACTCATCTCAGAGGATGGCTAGTCACAGAGGCATCATGACAGAGAAGGCCCAGTCTCTGGTTGACCCATCTCAGAGGAAGGTCATTAATAGGATAACAATCACAGGGGAGGGCTAGTCACTGGTGCACCCATCACAGGGGAGAGTAAGTCACTGAATCACCCATAAAATAGGAGAGGCTGTCAATGCGGCATTCATTATAAAGGAGATCCAGTCATTGGAGTACCCATTATTAACTAATGCCAGTGGCATAGGACAAAATATATAGATGCAGTCCAGTCTCTGCAGCACCCATTACACAAGAGACACAGACACTGAAGAAGTTATCACATTTGTGAGTTAGTCACTGAGGAATTCATCACAGATGAGAATTACATACAAAAACACCAGTCACAGTGGAGAGACTGTTCCTGGGTATTCCATTATAGAGGAGGGCTAGTCAAAGGGGAAGGCAACACCATGGAGACCTAGTCAGTGCTGTACACATAACAGATAATAGCATGTTACTGGGGTTCTCATTATGAAGGAGGCCTTGTTAAAGGGGTAGCCATTACAAGGAATTGCCAGTCACTGGGTTACCCATTAAGAAGAGTGTTATTCACAGAGGAACCCAGTCACTGGAACGCAAATCCCTGAGAAAGAACAGTCAATTTTGCAAGCCATCACAGAAGAAAGTCACTCACGGGACCACCCATCACAGAGGTGAGCCAATCAACTGGAACACTCACCAAGAGGAGAGTCAGCAACTGGGGCACCCATCACAAAGAAGAGTCAGTTACTGAGAAATCATCACAGAGGGAATCCAAAAACTGAGATGACTATTACAGAGAAGGGCGAGTCACTGGATGCCCATCACAAAGGAGGGCTAGACACTAAGGCAGTAACTGAGGTAATCATTATGGAAGAGGCCCAATCAGTAGGACACCCATCAAGGAGGTGACTCTGTCACAAAGACAGCCATCTTAGAGGATAACAAGTTATCCATTTATGAGGAAGGTCAATCACTAGGACACCATCACAAATGTGGGATAGTCACTGGTGTATATATTAAGTAGGAGGAACAGTCACTGCAACTCCTATCACAGAGGACAGCCAGTAGCTTGGACAAACATTGTGTAGGAGGGCTAGACACCAAGACACTCATCATAGAAGAAGGCTAATCACTGTGGAAAACATCACAGAAGACATTCAGAAACTGGGACAACCATCGCAGAGGAGATAAAGTCACTGGGGCACCCACCAAAGAGGAAGTCAGTCACTGGTAAACTGATAACAGTGGAAGTCCAGTCACTGGGTACCCAACACGAAGGAGGTTAGTCACTGAGATACACATCAAAGATAAAAGCCAGTTGCTGGTTCACCAATCCCAGAGGAAAGGTAGTCAGTGAATCATCCAACACAGAGAAGGGACAGTCACTAATGCACCCATCGAGATGAGAGATAGTCATTGGGGCACAAATCACAGAGGAGGCCCAGAACTGGGGTACCCATCATAGAGGAATTCCCATCAGTGGGACACCTTTTATGTTGGAGTGCCAGACACTGAGACACTCATTGTGAAGGACTACCAATATCTGAAGCACCCCTCACAGAGGAGACACAGACAATAAAGCACTTATGTGCAGTCAACAGTGCACTGATAACAAAGGATCACCATTTATTTGGGCAACGAACACAGATGAGGCCCAGTAACTAAGTCACCATTTATAGAGGAGAGCCATTCACTGAGGCAAGAATCACAGAGGTGGCCCAGTCAATGAGGAACTCATCACTAATGGGTACCCATCACAGGAAGACTCAGTAGATGGGACATGCATAACAGAAAAGTGTCAATTACTGGAAGCAGACATCATAGATGAAGGCTACTCATGGAAGCACCCTCAATGAGAAGGGACTGCCACTAGGATACAAATAACTAGGAGGAACAGTCACTGTGGTGCCCCTCATAGAATTGGGCCAGTTACTGGTGCTATCATCAAGGAGGAGGGCCTGTGACTGACACACCAATCACAGAGGAGCACAGAGGAGGAAGAGTCACTGGGCTGCCAACACAGAGAAGTGTCGCTGGGGCACTGATAACGTAGAAGAGGTAGTCACCGGGGCATCCATCACAGAGGAGAGTTAGTTACTGGGACACCCATGATATAGCTGAACCAATTACTAGGGCATCCATCACAGAGAAGGCTTAGTCACTGGTCCAACTACTATGGAGGTGACCTAGTGATTAGAACACCCATCACAGTGGAGTGGCAGTCACTGGTGCATCTATTATGAAGGAAGGCCAGTCACTGGGACAAACATCATAGAGAAGGACCAGTCACTTAGGCACCCATGAAGAAGAGGGTGAGTCAATGGAGCACCTACCAAAAATGAGAATTAATCACCGTGGCACTTATTTGTAGGAGACTCAGTAAATGGGGCTGGAATCACAGAGAAAAGCTAGACATAGGACACTAATCACAGAGGAGGGCCAGTAATTGGAGCACCCCTATAGAGCAGCTCATGTCACTGAGGTGCACATCATAGAAAAGACAGATCACTGAATCACTCAACATAGAGGAGAGACATTTACTGGGGCAAGCACAAGAGACAACCAGAAACTGGGGAATTTATCACAGAGGACAGCAAGTCACCATGGCACCAATCAAAGAGGAGGTTCTGGCACTGTGACATCCATCACAGAGGAGTGCCAGTCATTGGAGAACCACGAGAAAGAGGTCAAGTCAATGGGGCACTGATCACAAAGGAGGTCCAGAAGCTGTGGCACCCCTCACAGAGCAGGAGTGGTCACTGTGCCACCCATGAGAGAGGAAAGTTAATCACAGGGGCAGACATTATAGAAGAGGCTCAGTCACTGGGGCACCCATCAAAGATGAAGCTAGTCACCAGGAAAGCCATCATGGAGGAGAACCAATCACTGTAGTATCCATCACAGAAAAGGGTCAGACACTGGGGAACCCATTATTCATAAGGCCAAATCACTGGTACCCATAATGGAGGAGATTCAGTGACTGGAACAGCCCTCACAGAAAAGGGTCACTCACTGGGGCTCCCACAACAGAGTTTTATCATTAACTAGAGAACATATTTTTTTTTGAGTTGTAGTCTCACTCTGTCACCCAGACTGGAGTGCAGTGGCTGCCCCCAGGCTTGCAGCCTGGACCTGCTGGGCTCCGGTGTTCCTTTTGCCTCAGCCTACCAAGTAGCTGGAACTACAGGCTGCATGCTACCACGCCGAGCTAATTTTTATTTATTTATTTATTGTAGAGATGAGGTCTTGCCAAGTTGCCCAGGCAGGTCTCAAACCTGTGGACTCAGGCAATTCATTCACCTCGGCCTCCCAAGACATGGGATTACAGGCCAAGCCACCAAGCCCAACTACAGAACATTTTATAGTGAACCATTAGTCAAAATGATACACATCACACAAGAAGGCTAGTCACTGAGGCACACCTCACAGAGCAGAACTAGTTACTGGAGCAGCCATCAGAGAGGATAGCCGTTGACTGGGTCATACATTTTGGAGAAGGCCCAGACAATGTGTCACCTATCACAGCATAGGGCTGGTCACTGGAACACCCATCACAGAGGAGAACAAGTCACTAGGGCATCCATTATGGATGAGGGCCAGTCACTTGGGCACTGATGGCAGAGGAGCGACAGTCACTGAGGCATTTATCACAGAAGAGCACCCATCACAGAGAAGAGAAAATCACTTAAACTGTCACCGAGAATAGGCAGTCACTGAATCATTCATCACAGAGGAAGGCAAGTCTCTGAATCACCCATTACAGAGGAAGGCCAGTCATAGGGGAATCTATTAGGAGCAGGCTCAGTCATTGGGGTTCCATCAAAGAGAACCACTCACAGAGCTACATACCACAGAGGTGGGATAGTCACTGTGGCATGTACCACAGAGGAGGCAAAGTATTGGAGGCACATATCATAGTGGAAAGTCAGTCACTGGGGCACTCAATAGCAGGAGGCCCTCTCACTGGGGCACACATAACAGAGGCAGGCTAGTCATTTAGGGACTTGTTATAGAGAAGAAACAATCACTGAGGACCCTACCACAGAGCAGTGCCAGTCACGGGGACTTCCATCACAAAGGAAGTCTTGTAACAGGGATACCAAATATGGAGGAGGCCCAGTTACCGGGACACTCATCACAGAGGAGTACTAGTCACTAGAGTACCCATTTGAAGGAGGCTTAGTCACCAATCACTGAGAAGTCTTATCACTGGGCCACCTGTAATGGAGATGGACTAGTCATTGGGGCCACAATATGTAGGAGAAAAAGTTAATGGGAAAGTGATCTCAGAGAAGAATCAGTTACTGTAACACATTTCACAAAGGAGGGCCAGTCACTGGAACACTCTGCATGAAGGGAGGTTGTCACTTGGGCAACCATTATAAATAGGCCCAGTTTCTGGGACACTAATTATAGTGGAGGGCTAATAACTAGGGCACCCATCATAGAGAAGGGCCATTCACAGAGGTCAAGTCATTTCACAAAGAAGGACAAGTCACTGCGGCATTGATCACAGAGAAAGTTCACCCACTGTGGCACCCATTAGAGAGGAGATCCATTCACTGGGAAAAGCATCACAGAGTATAACAAGACACTGGGACACCCATAATGGAGGAGGGTAAGTTATTGGTTCACACATTAGGTAGGAGAACCAGTCTTTCTGACAGGAGTAACAGAGGAAAGCTAATCAGTGGGAAACTCATCACAGAGAAGGATAGTCACTGGAGCAGTTTTCACAGAGGAGGCCCAGGCACTGGGGTATCTATCACAGAGGAAATCTAGTCACTGGGACTACCATAACAGAGGAGAGTCATTTATTAGGGAACCAATCATAAAGTAGGAATAAACATTGGGTTCTAAATTATGGAGGAGAACCAGTATATGGCATAACCATCTCAGAGGAGGGCCTCCCATTGAGGTACCCATCATAAAAAAAAGACTAATCATTGAGGCATAGATCACAAAAGAGATCCTTTCATTGCGACACAATCACAAAGGAGAATCAGTCACTGGGAAACCCATCACAGAAGTCAGTCAATCCCTTAGGCACCCTATCACCAAGAAGGGCCAGTCATCAGGACAGCAATCACAGCAGAGGGCCTATCACTGTAGCACGCACACATAGAAGGGATAGTCGCTGGTACAGTCAACACAGAGGAGGGTTAGTCACTGTGTCATCCATAACAGACGAGGGTCAGTCAATAGGGCACACAATATTGAGGGGGACCAGTCACTGGGACAACCATCACAGAGGAGGGTCAGTCACTGGATAAACCATCACTGAGGAAGTCCAAACACATATTAAACTCATCACAATGGAGGGATTGTACTGGGGCAAAAATTATGAAGGCGGCCCAGTTACTGGGACCACCATCACAATGGAAAGCTATTCACTAGGGAAACCAAAATAGAGGGGGGCCAGTCACTGAGTACCAACCAATGTGCAGGTCATCTGAGAAACCAATAATGGACCAGGGCTAGTCACTGAGGCACAAATTATGAAGGAGACCCTGTTACTGTTTCAATCACAGAGAAAATCTAATAAATTGAACACCCATCACAAAGAAGTACATCACTGGATATCTTTCACAAAGAAGGGTCAGTTAATGGGAAACTCATCACTGAGGAGGCCCGGTCACTGTGGCACTCATTATAGAGGTGGACCAGTCATGGGGCATCTAACACAAATTATAGTTAGTTATTGCTACACACATTGAGGAGATTCAATCACTGGGCAATAAACCACAGTGGAGATTTAGTCAATGAAATGTCAATTATGGAGGAAACCCTATTACTGGAACACACATCACAAAGAAGTTCTCATCACTGAGGAATCCAATTTGGTGGAGGGTATGTTACTGAGCACCCAATCAATCCCAGAGTAGGCCCAGTCAAAAGAACACCTATTATGGAGAAAAAACTGTCATTAGGGCACCCACCACAGAGTAGTGCCCATCTCTGGGGCACTTATTATAAAGAAGGCCCATAAACATTGACTCCTATCTCAGAAGAGGGCTATTCACTGTGGCACATCGTTTGGAAAAGACATAGTTTCTAGAACATTAATCACAGAAGAATTCTAGTCACTTGTGCACCCATAAGAGATAATAGCCATTCATTGAGTCGCCAATCACAATGGAGAAATAGTCACTGGGACACCATTATATATGAAGGCAAGACACTATAGCCACAGTCACACAACAAACCTAAACACAGGGACACCCAGTATGTAGGAGGTAAAGTAAGGAGTGGACACCCACCACAAAGAATTGCTAATCACTGGTAAACCACTATGATGGAAGGCGAGTCACTGGGGCACCAATCATGAAGTAGTCTGAGTCTCATGGTCACTGATCACAGAGGAGAACCACTCACTGGGGCACACAAAACCTAGGAGAACTGGTCACAGTGGCATTCATCAGAGATGATGGCCAGTCACTGGAGCACTCATTGAAGAGGAGGCCCAGTCACTGGCACAACAACTAGAGAGGAGAGGCAGTCACAGGGACACCCAAAACAGAGAAGAGTAAGTCATGGGGAAACATCACAGAGGTGGGCACATAATGTAGGGTGTCCATTATAAATGAGGGACAGTCATTAAACACCAATCACATCGGAAGACAAATTACATGCCACCCATCACAGAAGAGTGTGAGTAATGGTGTCACTCTTCAGAGAAGAGTGTCAGTCTCTGAGTCACTTATTATAAAGGAGGACAAGTCACCTATCACCCAACACAGAGGATGACTATTCACTTTGACACCAATCACAGTGGAGAGCCTTCCACTGGGACAACCATCAAAGAGTGTATTCAGTCACTGGGGAACCCATCACAGAGGAGAACCAGTTACCAAAGATTCCATCATAGAGAAGAGTCAGTCATTGAAGAACCCATCACAGAAGTGAACCAGACTCTAGGAAACACATTAGGAGAAGCCTCATTCACTAGGGCTCTCATCAGAGATAAGGGAAAATAACTGGATCAACCATCACTGAGAAGGCCCAGTATCTGTGGTACCAGGGTCATTAGTCACACTGACACTCAGCACAGAGGAGGCCCAGTCACTGAGACACCTATCACCTAGGAGGGTCAGTCACTGTGGCACCCATCACAGAGGAGGACCAGCCGTTAAGTCATTTATTGTGTTGCAGGTCTAGTCACGGAGGACCCCATCACAGAGTATTCTAGTCACCTTTGAACCCACATAGGAGAGCCATTAACTGAGTCACACAAAGGAGGCCTAGTAAATGAGACAATCATTTCAGAGGAGGTTCAAACACTGGGGAACCCATTTCTAGAAGGTCCAATCATTGGAGAACTAATCACAGAGGAGGGTCAGTCACTGGGGCACTTATCAAAGAGAAGAAAAAATTGTTGTGACAACAATATTGAAGTTTGGACAGTCACTGGGACACTCATCACAGAGCTAGTTCTTTCTGTGGAAAAAAACATTATGGAGGAGGTTCATTCACTGGGGTACCCATCACAGAAGAAAGTCAGTCACCAGTGCACTCATTACAGAAGAGGACAATTACTGAGAAAACTATAAAAGTGAAGGATGAGTCACTAAACCGTTCATCACAGAAGTGGGCCATTCACTGAAACATCTATCACAGAAAAAGGTCAGTCACAGTGGAACACATCAAAAAGGAGGGCCAGTAACTGAGGCACCAAATAGGAGGTGCTCAGTCACTGGGGCTTCTATCCCAAAGGAAGACCACTAACTGGGGAACCCATCACAGAGGAGGCAAAATCATTGTGCACCAATTATGGAAGAAGATCAGTCACTGGTGCATTTTTCACAGAGTAGTGTAAGTCACTGAGACACCCATTATAGGGGAAACTCAGTCACTGCAGCATATGTCACAGAAGGCCAGTAACTGAAACTCCCAGGAAAGAGGAGAGACATTTAGTGTGGCAGCCATCAAAGAGGAGGACTAGTCACTAGGACATCAATTATGGAGGAGGCCCAGTAATTGAAACATCCATCGCAGATTGGGGTTAATCCCTGGGGTAGTCAATTTGGAGATTAGCCAGTCAATGGAGCATTAATCTCTGAAGAGTCCATGTTATGTGAGATTTATTGTGGTGGAGACCCGGACACTTGTACAGCCATCATTCAGGAGACTCAGAAACCGGGGCACCCATTAGGAGGAGGACCAGCCGGGCTCGGTGGCTCAGCCTGTAATCCCGCGCCTTTGGGAGGCTGAGGTGAGTGGATTGCCTGAGCCCGTGGGTTCGAGACCCGCCTGGGCAAGCGAGACCTCATCTCTACAATAAATCAAAAAATTAGCCGGGC
>CAUYQG010079772.1:0-23625 GCA_963574415.1 Tarsius wallacei
GCCTGTAGTTCCAGCTACTTGGAAGGCTGAGGCGGAAGGATCGCCAGAGCCCAGCAGGTCGAGGCTGTGGTGGCCGGGAGCGGCCACTGCACTCCAGTCTGGGCGACAGAGTGAGACTCCAACTCAAAAAAAAAAAAAAAATTCCATTGCACCCTGACTCACAATTTCTCTTTGCACTTACATTTAGAGGTAGACAATTAATATGGACTCACAAATCTCAGGGATGTTGTAAGTCCTCCTCAATACTCTCTCCAGTCGTTGATGCCAACTTGGATTCTGTAGCCATCACTCAAGGCTCCACCCTCGTGCAGTGTGTTGATGCCCTTTTGCTTTGTAACCAAACTAAACAGGATGCCCTCACGGACTCTCTCATTCTCCTGAAGGCACCAGCTGAACGAGGCCAGAAAGCCTCCAGACCTAAGCTTCAGTTAGTGCAAACAACTGTTACTTATTTAGGACACGAACTATCTCAGGGCACTCAAAACTCACTCCAAAACACCCTGAGTCAATTTTGTCCTTTCCTGTTCCTAAAACTAAAATGCAGGTATATAAATTTCTAGGGGCATCCAGCTACTGCTAATTTTGTGGATATTGCAAAACCTTCTTCCAGATACCACTCCAGAGCCCGTTTTCTGACCCTTGGAAACATTGACCTCCATAAAATTAGCATCGTCCATACCCCTGCTCTTGGCTTAGCCTATTTTGATCAACCTTTTCACCTATATTGTCATCAAAATAATGGAATTGCTTTAGGTCTTCTAGGGGAACCCTTTGCCTCTCAGATAGGCCCTCTTACACATTTCTCACACCAGTGGGAACCTGCCCCATGCCTGCAGGCAGTAGCAGAAGCTGCCACTCTAGTTGACACAGCCAACACCCTTACATTATCAGGCCCCCTCTTCACATCTCTGTTCCCCAAGCAGTACCTGCCCTCTTACAAGTTCATAAGACGCAGCACCTCTCTACATGGAGACAGACCAACTGTGAGCAAGCCCTATTAGTTTTATCACCTGACCAAGTTAGCTCAGTCATCCCTCTCCATCATCTTACGCCATTGTGACACTTTAAATCCTGCTACATTCCCACCCTCCCTGGTGATGGAGATCCTCACTCCATTCCACTTGATCATCTAGCAGCTGCAGAAATGGCTTCAAAGCCATGAGAGGATCTCTCAGACACTGCTTTAGACAACCCAGATGTAGTTGTATGATTGCTTTTGTTAATGAAATTTTAAGGGAAATATAATAACTAGCTATGCCATAGTTTATCCCCATGAAATGCTTGAGGTATACACTTTGCCCACTATAAAGTATGTCCAAGCTGCTGAACTTGCAGCTCTTAGAGCTTGCACGTTGGCAAAAAGAAAAATGCCAGTATTTGCACTGACTCCAGATATGCCTTTGGAGTCTGTCATGCTGTCAGCAGTCTGGAAATCCTGTGGATTCTTAACCACTCTAGTACTCCTGTTGCTAATGGACATATAATTGCTGCCTTATTCCAGGCTATTCACCTTCCTACTAAAATTGCTATTGCTCATTGTCCAGTCCACACTAAAAAGACTGATACAGTATCTTTAGGGAACAATAGGACAGAAAAGGCTGCTAAGTACATCGTCGAAAATGGACCCCCTTATCCTTTTCCCTGGTTGATATTATTGACCATCAGGCAAATGCCTTAAAATCTGAAAAAGATAAGTGAATACATAAGGGTGCCAAGCAATTGTTAGATGGATTATATATTGGGCCTAATGGACTTCCTGTGGCCCCCTTTTCTTTTAACCTTTTGGCCCGCACTTATTTCCCAACAGACGGGATATATGTGCAGACAGAGGATAGTTGAGAAACTAAAAGATAATTGGCCTTGCCCTGGGAGCTACAAAATTTCTGACCAAATTTTTTCCTAGTACATTACTTATAAATCTCTGGAGGAAATCAACATGCCTCAGGAAGTCTTCCCAGGCCCATGTTTGCAGTACTCCAAATAGACTTCATAGATTTACCTTCAGCTTTCGGCTTTTCTCACTGCTTGGTTATTGTCTGCATGTTTAGTGGATGGATTGATGTTCTCCAACTAGATGTGCTGATGTCACAATAGTGGTGAAGAAATTAAAAACTGAGACAATTCCTCACTTTGGCATCCTTTTATGGATTGAGTCAGATGAAGAAAGTGAGATAACCAATTACTTGCAAAAATCTCTGGAGTACTTATTAAAATTTCATAACCTATACTATCCCCAATCCTCAGGGCAAGCGGAACATACAAATCTAGACATTAAGTGGACTCTGGAAAAAGTCTGTCAAGAAATTGGATTCAAATGGCCAGAAGTATTACCTTTGGCCCTTAAAAAAATTAGAATACTCTGAGTAAAAGACATGGATTAACTTTTTAAATACTGGGTTAAATGAATACTATAAAGATTTAAGTAAACAGATGCTATGTTTAACTATATACAGGCATTAACTAATATACTTGGCGCATATCATCAGCATGTAAACGGGGCATGGCCTCTGCCAACTGACAAGCTTTGCCATCCTTTTCTACCACATTGTTACATCACTGAGAAGAGCTGTATGAAGGACTGCTGCTACCTACACTGCTATCAAAATAAAAGAAAAATTCTCCTGGGTCTATACAAGTCATGCCAAGCTAGATCCTAATCAACACTCCCAAAGCAATTGGAAAACTACCCTATAGGTGACTCTAAAGGAAGGTTTTCTAAGGGCCAATTCATAGGCCCCCGAAGCAGACAGTATTCCTTTGACATACACAGCTTTTCCCAAGACCACAGATCAATAAATTTTACTTTCATACATTTTCTCCTCCTTTTTGGTCTCCCTACTACACTTCCTTAGTGAAAAAAGAAAACACATACACACACACATGCACACACACACACATACACACACACACAATCACTTTTTTTTTAATTGACCAAAGGCTTTCCCCATCTGTTGATAGACTATTAAAAAGCTGATTGGAGACTAACTCTATTCTATTCTCCCTCTGATCCTCCACTATAGACATTTTATTCAAACTGTGTCTTTCTATTTTATTTTATATTATTTTATTTTATTTTTTCAAGTTGGAGTCTCACTATGTCATCCAGGCTGGAGTGCAGTGGCACACTCACAGCCACCACAGCCTCGACCTGCTGGGCTCAGGCGATCCTTCCGCCTCAGCCTTCCAAGTAGCGGGAACTACAAGTGCGTGCCACCACACCCAGCTAATTTTTTTTTTTTTTAATTTATTGTAGAGACAAGGTCTCACCAAGTGGCCCAGGCTGGTCTCAAACCCCTGAACTCAGGCAATCCTCTCACCTCTGCCTCCCAAAGTGCTGGGATTACAGGCTTGAGCCACCGTGCCTGGCAGTCTTTCTCTTTTTAACCTTTACTCTTTTTTAACAGGTCAGGGACAGACCTTGTACCTGTCTTCCAAAACCTGGCTATGATAACTAACCAGTCTGACTGTTGGTTATGTCAACATCTAGATTATTTGAAATAACATGAACTTATCTTTGTTCCTGTCAATGAGTGTGTCTGATGGATAAAGTGTGGAGAATGGTTGTATGCCAAGAGAAAACATTTCTCTTTTTGCCACCAATTCAACATTTTTTCTTTTTCTTTTCTTTTCTTTTTTTCTTTTTTATTTTTCTGAGTCAGGATCTCACTCTGTCGCTCAGACTGGAGTGCAGTGGCACAACGGGCCCAGGTGATCCTTCCACCTCAGCCTCCTGAGTAGCTGGGACTACAGGCACACACCACCATGCCAGCTAATTTTTAAGTTTTTTTTAGAGACATGGTCTCGCTATGTTGCCTAGGCTGGTCTCAAACCACTGGGTTCAAGCAATCCTCCTGCCTCGGCCTCTCAAAAGTCTGGGTTTATAGGTGTGAGCCACCGCACTCAGTCTCAACTTTTAATTCTTAAAACTTCTAGTGAGGTTTCAGAGCAGGGAAATGAAGAAGTGAAGGATGTGTCATCTCAAAGTATGCTATATTAGTATGCTGATTATTTCAAGTTGTAAACATTGGAGAAAGCATAGTTTCAGAAAGGGTTAGTTGACCTGTTACTTCCTGCATACAGAAAGCCATAAAGACTCTTCTGGGAGAGGTGCCCTCACCATACCAGAGATAAAAAGTAACCATTATCACCAGAGACTAGGAAGTGGGGACTGCAATTGACCTGAATAAATATACTTAATGAAGTCACCCCGTCTTCCACCTATTTTACACCATGCCCCTCTGCCCTGCGTACCTCCTAGTGACTCCCCGAGAAAATTCACTGCCCCAGCCATATTTTTTTTATCCTGTCATTTCTTCTCAAATTTGTCATTCTTTGTCTAAAAAGTATAAAAGTGTCCACTTCTTTGGATTCCATTCACTTGTGAAGATCTCCAAGTACATGTAAAACTAATAAAATGTCTATACTTTTCCCTTGTTAATCTACCTGGTGTCAATTTGGTTTCTAGAGCTAGCCAAAAAACCCACATGAGAACTTAAAAGGGACTTAGAGGTGATCTGTGAATTCCTCAAGGCAAAATAATCATCATGACATCTTTTAATCCTTCAACCTGTAATATATAACAAATATACAGAAACATGCACAAAACAAACATATACAACTCAATGGGCCAGGCACAGTGGCTCATACCTATAATCCCAGCACTTTGGGAGGCTGAGGTGGTAGGATGGCTTGAGGTCAGGAGTTTGAGACCAACCTGGCCAACATAGTGAGACCCCTACAAAAAAATTAAAATTAGCTGGACATGGTGGCACACCTGCAGTCCCAGATACTTGGGAGGCTGAGGTGGAAGGATATATTGAACCCAGGAATTTGAGGCTGCAGTGAGCTATGATCGTGCCACTGCACTCCAGCCTGAGTGACAGAGTGAGATCCTGTCTCTAGAAAAAAAAATTATCACAAAATAAACATCTATGTAACTGCCATCCAAATAAAGAAATAGAATATTGCCAGCAATCCAAGGTCTTCCATTTCCCACCCACACTAAATATTATCCTTCCTTTTGCCACAAAGTTAGCTACTATCTGATTTTATCACTATGATTCTCTAGGTGGCATTTTGGTTGTCCAAGTAAATAGATTAAAGAAAGCTTCTGCCCAAACTCAAAAAATGTGAATTTGGTGGTCATTAATATTGTAGTGATTCCTTCATATACAGGACTCCTTTCAATTTGTAAGGCCCTTCCAGTAGATCACAAAGAAACTGTGGATCAGACACTGAAACTAAAGTAATGGTCCCTGAGTCCATTCAAAATTGAAATAACACATGTAGGATTATAAAGTATGTAAACAGAGAATGTGAAAATAGATAGTTAACTATCCTCTGATTCACCACCAGGTTTTCAGAAATACTTCTAGCACAGATCGAGGTAAACTTGTTAACACAGACTATTGTCAAGGGGAAGGTGCCCCCAGCAACTCACAGGCTTACATCTGCAACATACCAGAATTATCTTTCCTTCTATTAAAACTGTTCTAAAAGTAGCTGGTTCCAAATCCAGGAACCAGGATTCATCTCCCACATGCCCTTTATTAATCTTCCCTTTAATAGGATTTAAAAACGATATATTCTTATAAAATAAAAATTAGAACTACATAGAAGTAAAAAAATTAAGCAGCTCTCTTAGGTTGTATCATCCTGAAAGTAGACCCTAAGATTAGGATATGGGGACAAGTAGTTTATGTGAAAGACCAAAGAGCACAGAGGAGTGGGGAAATAACACAGGGGAGAGGAGGAAAGTCAGTAAATGATGTATCAATGAATAGATTCTCAGAGTACAGTAGGGGCTCAATTCTCCTGTCAGCCTCTAGTAGATGATGTAAAACAAAGGATGGCAAACTACAGCCATGGGTCAAATCAGTTCCACCGGCTATTTTTATAAGTTTTAATGGAATAGAACTATGTCCTATTTTTGTTTACATGTTTTCTATGAGTTGAATAATTATGACAGACAGTATTACCTTCAAAGTCTAAATTATTTACTCTCTAGTCCTACAGAAAAAGTTTGCCAGTCCATGGTATAGTACATGCCTTGAGGGTGAGGAGCTGAAATATTTATCTACCATCATTCATTCCTCATTGGCCAAGGACTACTCTGAGAATGATAACTCCTCATGCAATAGAGCAGGTACCCCTCTTGGGGGCCTTAAGTTTCCTGAAACATTGAAATAAAGGAAAATCTTGAGTTCCTTTAAGGGAAATTCCAAGCACTTAGCAAGCCCTGAGTAGTAAATGAGCAACTTGACAAGCAAGAAGGTAATAGTAACTTAAAACAATAGCCGCCTGAACCCACGGGTTCGAGACCCGCCTGGGCAACTTGGCGAGACCTCATCTCTACAATAAATCAAAAAATTAGCCGGGCGTGGTAGCACGCGCCTGTAGTTTCAGCTACTTGGAAGGCCGAGGCAGAAGGATCACTGGAGCCCAGCAGGTCGAGGCTGCAGTGGCCGGGAGTGGCCACTGCACTCCAGTCTGGGTGACAGAGTGAGACTCCAACTCAAAAAAAAAAAATAGCCAAAAAAGTTAGAGTCACAGGATGTTTGATTCCCTATAGAAACTAAAGACAACATCTTAACATATGTCCCTAAGTTTGTTTTTCAGAAACTTAGACCCCCACCAAATAGATCTACTGGCATGTAGACCTCGGATAAGGAGGAACTGAGTACTGAACTCTGACTGCCATTCTTTGTTTTAAATTTCTCCCTGAGGAGCCTGGAGAGAGTCACAGTCACAGGCTAAACTTTAACATTTATTACTGGTGGCCCCAAGTTTTTAGACAAAGGCTTGCTTCCTTAACTAATAGCAAATTAGAAAATCTTGGAATCTTCCTATGACCTATAAGCCCCTGCTTCAAGATATCCCATCTTGTTAGGCCAAACCAATGTGTAACTTCCATGTATTGATTCATAATTTTGCCTGTAATTTCTGCTTTCCTGAAATTTACCCCTGCAAGCCATTGGGAGGTCAAGTCTAAAGTATGAGATGCCCAATTCTCTTTGCTTGTCAACCTGAAAATAAATACCCTCCTTTCTCTCACTGCAAACCTTGGTGTGGCTGTTTGGCCTTACTGTGTCTGGTGAGTATACCCCAATTGGGTTCAGTAACACTCAGATCTTTTGGCAGACCAAGCACACTGCTTCGTCCAGAGAAAGTCCTCCTATAGAGAGTTGCACGTGCTCACAATAAGAAACTGTGGGTATAACTGCATTTATTCAATACAGTACTGTAAGTCCCAGCAAGAACAATCAGGCAAGAAAAAGAAATAAAGCATATCCAAATTGGAAAAGAAGAAATCAAATATCTCTGTATGCCATTGATATGATCTTACTACCTAGAAACTCCTAAAGACTCCTTCAGAAGACTCCTGGACTTGATAAATAAATTCAGTTAAGTTTCAGGATACAAGATCAACACATTCAATTCAGTAGCAGTGATCTACACCAATAGTGACCAAGCTGGAAATCAAGTCAAGAACTAATTCCATTTATAGGAGCAGCCAAATAGCTAAAATACTTAGGAATATATTTAACCAAGGAGGTAAATGATCTCTACAGGGAGAAATACGAAACACCTATGAAAGAAATTATAGAGTTCACAGACAAATGAAGAAAGAGTCCATGCTCATGGATTAGAAGAATTAACATTGTCAAAATAACCATATTGCCCAAAGTAATCTACAGAGTCAATGCAATCCCTATCAAACTACCAATATCATTTTTCACAGAATTGGAAAAAACAATCCTAAAATTCATATGGAACCAAAAAAGAGCCAAAATAGCCAAAGCAATCCGAAGCACAAAGAACAAAGCTGGAGGCATCATATTCATCACCTGACTTCGAATTACACTACAAGGTTGTAGTAACCAAAACAGCATGGTACGGGTACAAAAGCAGGGACATGGACCAATGGAACACAATAGAGAATACAGAAATAGTTTCGGGTCCTCACTTCCAAGATGACAAAGAAAAGAAGGAACAACAGTTGTGCCAAAAAGGGCCGTGGCCACGTGCAGCCCATTCGCTGCACGAACTGCGCCGATAGGTGCCCAAGGACAAGGCTATTAAGAAGTTCGTCATTTGAAACATAGTGGAGGCCGCAGCAGTCAGAGACATTTCTGAAGCTAGTGTCTTCGTTGCCTATGTGCTTCCCAAGCTGCATGTGAAGCTGCATTACTGCGTAATTGTGCCATTCACAGCAAGGTAGTGAGGAATTGGTCTCTTGAAGCCCGCAAGGACCGGACACCCCCACCCCTGATTCAGATCTGAGGGTGCTGCCCCACGACCTCCACCAAAGCCCATGTAAGGAGCTGAGTCCTTAAGGACTGAAGAAAAACAACTATCTGGAAAAAAATAAAATGGAAATTATACTTTAATAAAAAGAGAATACAAAAATAAACCCAAATATACACAAACAACTGATCTTTGACAAAGCAGACAAAAAAATACACTGGGAAAAGGACACCTTATTCAACAAATGGTTCTGGGAAAATTGGATACTTACATGCAGAAAAATGAAACTTGATCCCTGTCTCTTCCATATACAAAGATTAACTCAAGATGGATTAAAGACTTGAATGTCAGACCTGAAACCATAAAAATCTTGGAAGAAAACCTAGAAAAAACTCTTCTGGACATCGACCTAGGCAAAGAATTCATGGCTAAAACCCCAAAAGCAACAGAAACAAAGATAAACAATTGGGACTTAATTAAATTAAAATTTTAATTAAGCACAGCACAATAAATAATCAACAGAGCAAATAGACAACCTATAGAATGGGAGAACCTATTCACAAACTATGCATCTGACAAAGGATTAATTCCAGAATCTACAAAGAACTCAAACAAATCAGCAAGAAAAAAAGCAAATAACACCACTAAAAAGTGGGTAAATGACATGAACAGACATCTCTCAAAAGAAGATATACAAATGGCCAACAAACATATGAAAAATGCTCAATGTCACTCATCATTAGGGAAATACAAATTAAAACCACAATGAAATATCACTTTATACCAGTCAGAATAGCCATTATTTTAAAAAATTAAAAAACTATAGATGCCTGCATGGGTGCAGAGAAAAGGGAACACTACTGTTGGTGGGAGTGTAAATAAGTACAACCTGTATGGAAAGCAGTATGAAGATTACTCAAAGAACCAAAAGTAGATCTACCATTTGATCCAGCAATCTCTCTACTAGGTATCTACTCTAGCAGCTTAAAAGAAGTCGTTATATAACAAAGACATCTGCACCTGCACGTTCATCACTGCACAATTCATAATTGCAAAGATGTGGAATCAACCTAAATGCCCATCAACCGACCAATAGATAATGAAAATGTGGTATATATACACTATGGAATACTATTCAGCTATCAAAAAGAATGAAATAATGTTTTTTGCAGCAACTTGGAGGGAATTGGAGAACATTATCCTAAGCTAACTAACTCAGAAACAGAAAAGCAAACACCACATGTTCTCACTTATAAGTGGGAGCTAAACTAAGGATCTGCAAAGGCATAGAGAATGGTATAATGGACACTGGAGACTCAGAAGGGGGAAGGTGGGAAGGAATGGAGAACAAAAAATCACCAATTGGGTACAATGTGTATAGCTGGGAGTGGTGGATACACTTAAAACCCAGACCAAAACTATTTGTAGCTATTGAATGAAAAAAAATTTTAAAGAAAGAAATTATAGGCACGTGCAGGAACGATAAGTGCCAAGAGACATAATTAGGACAAAATAGCATCTACTCCAATTCTTATCCCACATACCCATTAATTCCAATCCCCATAGGTAACCACTTTAAGATACAGTTTGGTGTGTATCTCTCCAGATGTTTCTCTATGTATACAGAATGTGTTACACACATTTAGGTGCACCTGTTTGCTTAGGAGTTGACGCCAGAGCAGGCACGAAAGAAAAGGGAGAGTGAAAGAAGGAAGACGAAAACAACTAATTGAAGTTTATGTTATTGTGCTGGTAACTGCAGTAGACAACTGGTAACCCTCTGAGTGCCTCGGAACTGTCCCCTTGTAGCCAACTGAACCTAAAGGTATTGACTTCCCTTTACTATAAGACTTCCCTCCATGAGAACTGAATAAATTTCTATGAATTTAGAGAAAGCTCTGAGGCAAAAAACTAGATCAATAAAGCAGGCATTTGAGGTGAGATGTTGACAACACATGTGGAAACTGTTCAGTATAGTTGCACTTGAAATCAGGGATAGATCATGGGATTGTGGCTAGGGGAACCAAAATTGTCTGCTACAAGCCTAAACAATGCTCACATAGTTAATTGCCTGTATGACTCAATAAATCTAGTCATATGAGAAAACAGTCAACTGTGAGAGCCATGAGTTAGAAGATACTCTGAGACAGCAACTTTTCCATTTACCTGTCTTTGGATAGGCAGACCTGTCAACTATCATAACCAACCATTACAACAGATATAACATCACTACGTTTTTTGTCCAGTTCTTTTTTAACCATCAAGTTTTAAATGTCATTGATGCTTTCCTCAAAGCATCATGTACATTTGTGGTCCTAAGGTGACAGGAAGTAGTTGTCATACTATTCATTCCTCTGCCTGAAAAAGTAAACATATGCATCTTTGTCATAAGTAATTCCTAATGACATATATATTTGATCATTTTCCAAAGTACAGATAAAATGAGTTGTATTCAAATTGTGTGATTCTTGCTTCTCTGAAGATAAATTTCAGGAGCTTTTGCAGCCATGCCTTATCTCCTTTTCTGTTCTTCAATTTTTAGAGAACATGCCTTGGGTATCACATTCCTTGCCTAACACTATGACCTGGGCTTAGTTCAATATCCATTGCTGAAACTAAGGGTTAATTCTTTCATTAGTACTGTATTTTATCCAACTGTGACTTGACCAAATACGTCATCCTGTGCATTGTGGGTTTTCTCTCTTTGCTTATTCCAGGCAGCTAAAAAACACATTGGGCCAAAAATAAAATTCTTCTATGCAAAGTGGTTAGTGTTTCAGAAACAGCACTGCAAAGATGCTGAAAACTTAATTCACATCACTTGATTTGTGATGTGTGGAACTCAGAAGGCAGAACATGTTTATATTTATTTTACCCATCGATCTGTCAGTACAGATTAGAGTGAGTGATGTGTACAAGGAATGATGCAGTAGGGCCTTTGGCCAGTTACATCTTGAGCCTCACACAACAGTCCAAGACAGGAGCAGAAGAGCCAGGAACTCAGTAGAGACCAGATCTGGGAGTGTCTTAAATTAGCCTGAGTTCAGACAAAGGCCCATTTAGACCAGCAGCAGTGATATCTGATGATGGGGGAATTACAGCCTAGAGAAATAAGGCAGAACATCAAAGGCTATTAGGCAATTCCTCTTCTATGCTAAGAGAAGCCCATTCCTACTGTGGAAATCTGTGAGTACCAGCTGTTAACTATAGCCCTTTGGAGATAGATGACTATGTGGTTATTTTGTGGGGGTGGCACTTGCAGAAAAGGGTGGTGGACAAAAGAGTTATTATAATTAGGCCAAGAATAAATTTTAAAATTTTAATAAAAGATTTAAACAGATAAATTCCTTAAGGTAGAAATGACTTATTTTAAAGACGTTGTGGCATTGAAGTCTTGGGCTGTGACAAAAATGAAAATGAAAATGTACAACATAAAAATGACCAGGTGGGAAAAGCCACAACTGCATTTCTCTTCAGCTCCATGGGAGATTTGGAAATGATCTGGGGCCCAGCTGCCTTTGACTTCCACAGACTCATAAAAAGAGACATGGGTTTTTAATTGTTTGTTTCTCAGGGATAAGTCCTAGAAATATGTCCCCGTTTTGTGGCAAATAAGAAAAGGAATTATACTACTCTACTTAGTTCAATCTCAGTTGCATCCCAAATAAAAGAGTCATCTGTAAACAGATTGACTACTAAGTTACAGGTGAGTATAGTGTTAGGTGATGAAAAAGCACTTATAGATGGAGGTGAAAGCTGAGATTTGTGTAGTATAGGCAGCCTTTGGGGAATAAATCTTTGTTCACCACCTCCTCTGCTGAAGCTTGAGAGTTGTTTTTAGCATAGAAAAGATTTATACTACAATTAAGAGGCATTTGTAATATTCATTTACTCTAGAGTTTTTGTGGCATTGGTGCGTCTCATTTCTGATGTCATCAAGGTTGTCATGGAAACAAAGAATCAGCAGCTTACAGCATCCAATTCTCCCTTCAAATACTCACGCATCGTATAATAAACACAAAATTAGCTAGGTGTGGTGGTGCATACCTGTAGTTCCAGCTACTTGGAAGGCTGAATCAGAAGGACCACCTGAACCCAGCAGGTCAAGGCTGCAGTAGCCATGAGCATGCCACTGCACTCCAGTCTGGGCAACAGAGTGAGATTATGACTAAAAAAAAAAATTCAAGACAAGAAAACTCAATTTGGGGCATAGAGGCAAATTCTGACACATCAGAAAGAAGGGCCAGAGAGAGAGAAAGGAATGAGAATACTCGCAAGCAAGAAATCGATACTTGGCAAATAAAAGTATTAAAAGATCGTATTATTACACCTGACCTCTTTAATACAAACCAAAAGAATATCTGTTACCTCTCAACCTGATAATTAAAAACAAGAAAAGAAGTGATGTACAACCACAGCAGAAACAAAGAAACAATTAAGAGGTGAATTGTCTTGTGGTCTCAATTAGTGGCAAGGTGACCTAAGAGAGGTTCGGAGCAGGAGAAATACGTAATGACTCTTTTTAAAATAAGCCAAGCATATTATTTTAAATGGGCCATTGGAAATAAGAAAAAAATGTATAGCATAAGCAAAAATTGAATTGCCTGATGGAATTCAAGTACAAATTACCATTTGTTTATTTTTCAGTCTCTTTTACAGGAAGGTCAGAGAACTCCATACTGTATTAAAATGCAATTTTTATGCCTGTGAGTCTAGTATTGCTGCTTATGTAATAATCCTCTTTAAGTGGAAAAGACAGATCTGCCTAGCTATGGGCTTCAGCACAATCAATGTTTATTTCACAAAAACCTCCAGACTTCCTGAGGATTTTCCAAATATTCTGTGCTTTTTTGCCTGTGAGAAAAAGGACCGGTTAAGGAAAACCTATTCCTTGGAGAAATGAAACTAGCCAAAAGCTGTTTGCTTTGCTATCAGTTCTAAGGATCACCTTATAGATTTACAGCTTTGCCTTGTTGGGGTATATGGAAGCAGGGTTTGGGGGGGGGAAGGGGAGGTAAATGCTATTTTCTTTTCATTTAAGAATGTAGTTAGTGGGTAGACTGACATCTTAATCATTGGTTTCAACCGGGTGCTTTTTTGGATTAAACAAGTGCCTTTAAATGCCATGTGAGTTTGAAACGGGAAAGAATGTGGGCTGTAGTTTATTTTCAACCCTGCTTATTTATTTGTAGGTAATAAAAAGCTGGATTGTAGCTAGCTGTAAAAATGTATGGAAAATCAAATCAATATAACCTATTATCACAGTGAAGAAAGATATAGCATATGTAAGAGCAAGGAACTTATAACTGAAATATTTTAAATTCAAAGGTATGTGAAAGCGTCTATCAAAAATGACTCCATAGAAAATATAACCCGTCAAGGATGCAAAAACATTGTTTTGGAGGGGGAAGGGGCCTTCTGCTTTTCTATTTTCTATTTTCAAAATGATTCTCTGTCATAAACCACTTTAAAACTCAGATGATTTAAACACTATCATTTATTCTCACTTATACATCTGTGGGTTGGCTGATGAAGGCCGTACTTGGCTGAATGGTTTTGTTTCAGTCTGTGGCTTCAGCTTGGCTTGATCTCTTTTGACCAGGGTGCAACTCTGATATTGTAGAGCCCAGGCTGAAGGGGTAGCAGCTAGCCAGGGCAATGACAGAAGTGCCATAAGATGAGCCCTACTGTAGAAGTGCATTTCTACTACTACATCATTAACTAAAGCAAGGCACATGGCCAAGCAGAAAGACAAGGGAGAAAGAAGTAACGTCCCAATGGGAGGCCAAAGCATGAACAAGCCCAGAGTCAATATTTTAGGGAAGTGTATTTTTCCCAGTGGTGTGAGAAAGAAGAAGTAAATATTTTTGAACAATAATATAAACTGCTACAGCTCTAACTTGCTGTATGACTTTGCACATACCATTTAACCACTTTTTAATAGAAAAAGTGAAAGTAGAGATACAACATGGTATCATGAAAAAAACACGAGCTTTGGTATTTTATAGATCTTGTGAAAATCTCAGTTTGTCATGGACCAGCTATGGCTCTTGAGTACATCACTAAATATGATACTCAAAGTCTTCCTTGTATTTACTGCCAAGGAAAATATTATTATCGGTTGTAGAAAAAAAAAATTCAGTGACAACACAAGTTTTTGTTTTGTTTTTTGTTTTTGTCATTTTTATATGATCTGAGAAGTTTGTTTTTTTTTTAATGGGAGTCTCACTCTGTCACTCAGGCTGGAGTGCAGTGGCATGCTTATGGCTACCGTAGCCTCGAACTACTGGACTCAGTTGATCCTTCCGCCTCAGCCTTTCAAGTAGCTGGAACTACAGGCATGCACCACCACGCCCAGCTCATTTTTATTTTTTTTTATTTATTGTAGAGATGAGGTCTCACCAATTTGCCCAGGTTGGTCTCAAATCCGTGGGCTCAGGCAGTCCTCTCACCTTGGCCTCCCAAAGTGCTGGGATTACAGACATGAGCCACTGCACCCAGCCCTGCTGCAGTTTTAACATCTATCAGGGCAGCTTTCTCCTCTAAATCAAGGGGTTAGCAAACTGCAAATCACAGGCCAAATCTGGCCAGCCCCTGTTTTTTATACATAAAGTTTTACTGGAACACAGCCACACCCATTCATTTATGTATTATCTATGACTACAGTGGCAGAGTTGAGTTGTTACAACAGAGATAGTATGGCCCACAAGCCAAAAATATTTACTACCTGGCCCTTTATAGAAAAAGTTTTGGGCAACCCCCTCGGGTCCCCTCCCACTGTGGGAGCTTTTCTGTCCTCTTAATAAATCCTGCTTTCTAAAAAAGAAAAAGTGTTTTGACCCTTACTTAAAGCAGTAAACAAGGAATCCTGGCTCCTTTAATCATGGTTCCACCATGATAGAATCTTAGCTACTCAGAGAAGAGGGAGACATGAGGAAAGCACCCTATTTACTTAACTGCCTTCACAGAAAGTAAAACATACACTTCTCACAGTTCACTGGATAGAACCAATCACATGGCCAACAAAACTGCAAAACAGGCTAGAAAGTTCACCAGCTATTTAAAAACTTAACATTATCCCGCACCTTGGGAGGCTGAGGCGAGTGGATTGCCTGAGCCCGCGGGTTCGAGACCCGCCTGCGCAACTTGGCCAGACCTCACCTCTACAATAAATCAAAAAATTAGCAGGGTGTGGTGGCACTTGCCTGTAGTTCCAGCTACTTGAAAGGCTGAGGCGGAAGGATCACCGGAGCCCAGCTGGTCGAGGCTGTGGTGGCCGGGAGCGGCCACTGTACTCCAGTCTGGGTGACACTGTGATACCCCAACTCAAAAAAAAAAAAAGAAAAGAAAAAAAAACTTAATATTAAATAAAGGACATTGCAGAATGTATTTAAATTGCAGAATGTATTTAAAAACCCGTATAACATTGATTATGGAAATATTCATACCTTAAGCACTAAAATAGATAAGGTGAATGCTTAAAAATAAATTAAACAATTTAAAAAGTAAGAAAAAGTCAACAAGGCAGAAAGAAGAAAATACTAAATATAAAGTAAGATTTATGAGTCAGATGAGTTAGGAAAGAGAAAAACAATAGAACTAATATATAAACAAGCTAGTATTCTAAAAAAAAGAAAAGAAAAGAGACTAAAACCACAATCTAAGCTAGTGAAAAGGAAAAAGTACAAATACAGAGAAAAAGGAAAGACAAGCAGAAGTAACCATTGAAACAGAAATCGTTTTAAAAATTGCGAAATTTAACTATACAAACTGGAACATTTTTGTCATACCCAACTAAATCAGAGTTTAGGAGCCAGGGGAAAAAAGTAATCTGGGCACATAACATTGTTCCAAGAATGTAATTCTCTGCAAGCCCAGCTGCTGGAATGGCCTCCTGACACCTTAAGACCAGTTTTGCCTAGTAGCTGCTGAAACGACCTACTGTGACTCTGAGACTACTTTTACCTACCATTGTTACAGACAAGGGGATGGACGTGGGTCTTCTCTGAATATAGTTTTCTAAATAAAGTTTTGGGCTGGTGCAGTGGTTCATGCCTGTGATCTCAGCACCTTGGGAGGCTGAGGCGAGAAGATTGCCTGAGCCCAGGAGTCCGAGACTAGCCTGGGGAACAAGCCAAGACCTTGTTTCTACAATAAGTCAAAAAATTAGCTGGGTGTGATGGCGAGAGCCTGTGGTCCCAGCTGCTTGGAAGGCTGAGGTGGAAAAATCGCCTGAGCCCAGCAGGTCAAGGCTGTGGTAACTGTGATCATGCCACTGCACTCCAGCCTGGGCGACTATGACTCAAAAAAATAAAATAAAATAAAGTTTTGACTTTTGAATCATGTAAATATTTAAAACACACAAAAATACATTTTTATCCAAAAGGAAAAATGAACAAAACCTAAAAACTGAGCACAGGGGGAACAGATAAATCTAATTTTAAATGAAATTAATAATAATCACACAAAGAAAAGGGCTATTTCAAGGGATTTTTTGCATAGGTATCTATACATTCTTAGATATTTACAAAGCATGTACAGATATATTTGTGTTTGTTAACACAAAAAGAACAACAAAAAAATCTTAAACTTAGCTCAGCCATTAAAATAGTAAGACTATTGGTATTGTAATTGTGCTATTGTATGTATATTATAGGATCAACAGAAAGTAAACAATTAACTTTTAGAGACCAAAATTTTAAGTGTTGGAGAAAAGAAATACACATATAAAATCAAATATGTTTTAAACTCTCTGGCATTAAATTTGAATTAGAAATACAATTTAAACAATTTTGTTTATTATTTATTTATTTATTTATTTTATTGTGATAAGTTCCCAGGGCTGGTCTCGAACCCGTGGGCTCGGGCAATCCACTAATTTTGTTTATATTAATATATGCTAACTCTGTCCCTGAATGGTACTAGAAGCAATGTCATACCAGTAGTATTGAAGATAGCTAGCACCCAGATCTTAATGTAAGACCAATTTCCCTCTAGAATAAACCTACATGGAGGGAATATCCAAATCCATCTCCAGGAAAATAAGAGAGGAGCCTGAAAGATTTTGTGCTGACAAGCAATCAAGGGTTCAAAGATTAATGGGGGGCATGTCAAAAGCATACAGGAGTTAGCATGAAAGGGCTTACACTGGCAAAATTGGAGATAATTTAAACATCAAATGAATAGTGACTCTTAACTGATTATAAAACACTGAAAAAAAGTAAATACATCAACCCGTAATGATAAATTAATAAGATTTTATAACTGCTGTTTTTGGAGGACCTGTAGTTCATTCCCAGCTAAAACTGAAAACTCTTCTTCACAAATGAAAGTCAATTAATAAAAGGACATAATTAGAATATCACCTTTTTTCAAGATCCAGTGAAATATTTGATTCAGCAAATATCACAGGTTAGTGACAATAGCTATGGTCAGGCAAGTGGAGGCCTGAACATTTCAAGGCTACATCTGGGGAGGACTCCAGGATCTAAGAGAATAAGATCAGGGTTATGTGCCTTTAAAAAAAGGGCTGGCAAGGCTAGGCAGGTTGTCAGGGTTCCAGTCAAGGCACTACTATTCTAGGGACTTAATTCTGAGAAGGAATTAAAATTAAAGTCAGGAATGAAATAGTGGAAGCCTAGGCCTACAGACTGGGTTAGTGGGGAAAGCTACAGCTCAGTGAGCATAAGTCATGTTCAACAACAACTCACTCAGGCATATCAGCAGTACAAAAATGGCACAACTGTAGAGCCCACTGCTGCTGAGTCTGGGGCTCATTTGGACTCATGATGACTTATGGTTTTCACCAGCAGGGTATTCTAGGAAGATTCTGGTTAGGCACCACTGTTTTCAATATTTATTATCATTTTTTGTAGAGATGGTGTCTTGCTATGTTGCCCAGGCTGGTCTCAAACTCCTGGACTCAAGCAGTCCTCCCACCTCGGCCTGCCAAAGTGCTGGGATTACAGGTATGAGCCACAGTACCCAGCCAAACTCCTTTTTATCGTCTTGAAAGTGCCTAAATGCTCACCACGTATTTTTTAATTTTTTTTCTTTTGGGACAATAATGATGTAGCACTTTACTACTCAAAGTGTGGTCCATGGACCAAGGAGCTCATAAAAATACAAATCTAGAAGAGAAGACTTGAAATGTACCCATCACATGAAAATGATAAATATTCAGGTGATGGATACCCTAAATTCCCTGACTTGATCATTACACATTCTATTCATGTAACAAAATTTCACATCTACCCCATAAATATGTACAAATATAATGTATCAAAAAATGCAAATTACAGGCTTCTCCCCAGAGTCCTACTGAATCTGACTCTTCAGTTTAACAATATTCCCAGGTGGCTTTTATACACATAAAAGGACTTCAGATGGGCAGACACTTATGAGAAGCCTTATGAGAAGCACTTATGAACTGATAGGGTGGGCTTGGGGATGCCATTGTGGAACTGTCACTTAGGAACTGTGGAGGATGGTTCCTGGCACTTCTCAGAATCCAAAAAGTGTGCACCCACTCTCCTCTCCCTCTCTCCCCCAAATCCATATCACTAGCTTGGGAACAGATGCTTCCTGTTTGTGAGTATGTGAGGAGGAGAGATGCAAGGAGGAAAATGTGTAAAGAGAAGAGAAATTACCCTGATGACAGATAATGAAAAGGATGGGCAGATATGGCTAGGAAAGGGACACATAATTACTAGGGCAGAGATAGAGGAAGAATTTCACACTGTTCCCCTACATTTTAGTTAAGGTTTTCATTTTAATGATTGTCTCATACATCAAAGAACTAATCAAAAAACTTGATTCTGATACCCAGTATTTCAAGATTTTGAATTTGGCATCTCCTTTGATTAAGGAGATACCACCGAGATGATCTTGGACAGGTTATATTTACTATCTGCGCATCAGTCTCCTCATCTATAAAATGGGGATAATGATAGTACCTACTTCATAGGGCTGTTGTGAAGATGAAATGGTCAAGTAGCTTGTCCAACATTACACAGCCGTGTAATAAGCCAGCCATGATTTAAGCCTAGCCATGTGACTCCAGCCACCATTAGCAGTTCTGAACTACTACATGCCATTCTGCAAAATGCAAGGAAAAATTAGAGAACTGAGATGAAGTACCTCCTTTAATCATAGCGTTGATAAACAGCCATTTCAAGATCTTTTCTCCCTTGTGATAATCCAGAATCCTTAGAGAAGCCCATTGGTTTTTCTGTATGTTGTTAAAAGTCCCATCATTGTGGCCATCCTCTGAGCACAAGTGGGGACTTCTGTCAATTCACGCTCAGTTACAGTGTTTGAGCTTTGTTAGTGGACACACCAGGTGATTTAGAGAGATGTCTAATCAAAGGTTAATGACAATTTCATTCATTTACACCACTAAACGGAGTCTCCTGAACAGAAATAAACTAACATCATTTAACTCTGATGGTTATACCTGTTGATGAATCTATTGTCAATGCAACAGAGGACAAGGAGGAGAAAAAAAACCAATAAATAGGATATAAAGTGAGGATAAATGTGAGACAAGGACAGGAAGAATTACTGTGATGGTAAACAAATCCATAAGCTTTAAAATCAAACCAACCTGACAAAGCTGTAGGGCCCTGGTAAGTACCTACATCTCTCTGAGGTTCTATTTCCCCATTTCTAAAGTGAGGATAATATCATCTACTTCATAGAGATTTTGTAAGTGTTCAGAGACAGGCTATGTAAAATGTTTGTATAGAGCCCTACAGATGGTAGCCATTCAACAAATGGGAGCTGATATGTTATAGAGCATGTCACATATCATATTTTCAAGGAGCTACTAGGTGCAGCTCTGCACTCACAACAATGAGGTATAGAGGCTGTACACAAAGCCAGTGCTTTTATTTAGTGAAAACACACTTGCGAAAAGTAATATTTACAAACACCCATTTTTTAATGTGCACTAGCTGCTGCTTATTTACAGAACAAGTGAAGGAGAGAATAATAAAATCTCCACTTGAAGAGCTTCTAGTCAGCTAAATAAGACAGAACAATTACAAGAGCTAAATCACATTTGTGCCTGACCAAATACAAGGGAAAGCCTTTCAGAAATAGGCCTGAGATCAAGGATGAAAAAGTGGCATCAGCTTGAATATTAAGCTTTACATTGTATACATGTACATTGCTGTTCTTTTGTAATTTCAGATAATACTAATGAACAGAACTTAGAATAAGGTCTATAATGTGGTAAACACTATGTAAGTGCTTTATATTTATGAACTTAGTACTATAACAATCATATTAGGACAGTCATTTTATTATACCCATTTTACAGATGAAGATACTGAGACACAGAGAGGTGAAGCAATTTACCCAAGGTCACACAATTAGTAGGAGATAAAGCTGGAATTCAACACAAGGCAGTTCACTCCAGAGTCAAGGTCTTTGCCTGACACCATACCATGTCAGATGTTGAATCTGGGATTAAGATGGCCACTGAGAGGCAGCTAGAGTGCATTTCTCCTACTGAGTAAACCAAGATAGAAAGCACCCAGGGAGAAACAGATCAGCAGTATAACCCATGACTCATTTAAAAAGTGGCAATAACCACATAGTGCAAAGAAGATAAAAATCAATCGGCCTGGACTAGAACTAGACAGACTGTCTTCTGGTCATAGCACAGACCACCAGCAGCCTCTGGACACAGTGGGGAAGATGAGTAAGTGGAATCCAGGAGTTCTGTGTTTCTTCTGTGGACTCAAAAAGCCTCCTGAGCCTTGTGGAACTCTAGTCCCTCACAGGAAACTGTCTTAACCACAGCCATGCTTTACAGAAACCCACATGGAATTGTGCGGGGGGCGGGGCAGGGGGAAGACCTGAAGCCCTGAGCAGCTTCAGCCTATATCCCAGGAACTAAATCCTTGCTGGCAGCTGCTTTCTACTTAGCTTGGGAGGGGACAGGCACCAAGGGCAAACTCCACAATGGCAGACAACTTATGGCTGAGGAGGGCTATTGAGAACACCTGAGGTCAGCTGCACTTTGACATTTAGATTACAAACTGTCTGAGGCTAAGGCAGGGGAGCAGAGTGGGACTCATTCTCATAGCAACCTCTCAGAACTCATGTAAACTCTTTGGTGCCCTCCCCCTGGAATAATAGCATTACCCCAGCAGCTGGGGACTCCCTCCCAATCCCGGCTGGGGTAGCCAAGAGTGTACACAGGTGGGAAGATTGAGCTGCTTTCCTCCATCACTCCCCTCAAAGGCTCAAAACAGAGAGCTCTGGTAATCCCTAGAGCCCTACCCTCTGCCTAGGTAGGCTAGGCACGTCCTTGGAGCAACACATGCTAAGGAGAAAGCCCACAGCCATCATCACAGCTGGCTCTCTCCTACAAGCTTCACTTTCTGTCTAGAGGTCAATAGCAAATGCCCATCACATCTCAGCTTTGGGGAAGACCTGATCCCAAACCCTAGCTAACACTAACACTACCATCCAAGCCACCCTGACCACTCAGGACACCATGAGCCTATGCAGGTATCCAGCACAGGACCACCACAGCTGGCAATTGAGAAACTCCCCTCACTAAGGCTATATATAGCCAATGGAACCCTACAGTGCCTACATAAACTTCTTGCCAGTCTCAAGTAAGAAGATATAGTCTATCCAAATGAGAACGAACCAAAGAAATAATTCTGACAATATGAAAAAACACAGTTCTCCAACATCACCAAAAGACCACACTAACTCTTCAGCAGTGGACTCTAACCAAAATGAAATCTTTGAAATTGTAGAGATAGAATTCAAAAGGTTGATTATAAAATTGCTCAATGAGATACAGGATAAAGTTAAAGGCCAACATAAAGAAATTTAAAAAACAAAAAAAACTATTCAGGACATGAATGAAAAATTCTCCAAAGAGACAGACACCTTGAAAAAAAAAACAAGTTGAATTTGTCACCAGTAGACTGGCTCTACAAGAAATACTCAAAGATGTTCTAAATACTGAAACAAAAGGTCAAAAATACACCAGTAAAAAAATGCCAACAATCATAAAGCTTACAGGCCTTGTAAAAAATCAACACAACAGAGAAAAATAAATAAGTAAAGGAGCCAGATAACAACCAGCATGATGAATGGAACAGTACCTTACATATCATTATTAACCCTGAATGTAAATGGTCTCAATGCCCCACTAAAAAGATATAGATTGGCAAAATGAATAAAAAACACAATCCAAATATCTGCTGGCTTCAAGAGACCCATTTAACACACAAAGACTCCTGTAGACTCAAGGTAAAGTGATGGGGGAAAATATTCCATGGAAATGGAAACAAAAAACAAGCAGGAATAGCCATCCTCATATCAGATAAAACAAATTTTAAATTAATCACAGTAAAAAAAGACAAATATGGTTATTATATAATGATAAGGGATCAGTCCAACAAGAAGACATAACAATTTTAAACATATATACACCTAAAACCAGAGCCCCCAGCTTTATAAAACAAATTCTACTAGACCTATAAAAAGATATAGACAGCAATACAAAAATAGTAGGAGATTTCAACACTCCACTGACAGCAATAGACAGATCATCAAGGCAGAAAGTCAACAAAGAAACATTGAAGTTACACTGGACCCTAGAGCAAATGAAACTAGCAGACATCTACAGAACATTTCACCCCAAACTATAAAATATACATTTCTTTCATTAGTACTTGAAACATTCTCTAAGATAGACCATATTATAGGCCACAAATCAAGTCTCTCTAAATTCAAAAACGTCTAAATTATATCAAGCATCTTCTCAGACCACAGTGGAATAAAACTAGAAATTAACTCCAAGAACACAAAATCAAACAAAAACATGTAAGTTAAACAATCTGCTCATGAATGATCCTTGGGTCAACATGACATCAAGATAGAAATTTTTTAAATTCCTCTAAATGAATCACAACAATAAAACAAGTTATCAAAACCTCTGGGACACAGCCAAAACTGCCCAGAGGAAAATCTCATAGTGCTTAAGGCCTACATTAATAAGATTGCATATTGACAACCTAACATTGCACTTCAAGGAATTAGAAAAACACAAACAAACCAAACCCAAAGCGCGGGATTACAGGCTGAGCCACCGAGCCCGGCTTCTTTTTTTCTTAATTAATCTATCTAGCAGTCTATCGATTTTGTTTATCTTTTCAAAGAAACAACTTTTTGTTTCACTGATATTTTGTATTTTTAAAATTTTAATTTCATTTAGTTCTGCTCTGATCTTCATTATTTCTTTTTTTCTGCAAGCTTTGGGTTTGGTTTGTTTGTGTTTTTCTAATTCCTTGAAGTGCAATGTTAGGTTGTCAATATGCAATCTTATTAATGTAGGCCTTAAGCACT
>CAUYQG010079773.1:0-20646 GCA_963574415.1 Tarsius wallacei
CCACAGACAGGTAAACAGATAAATGGGTAGAGTGCCACAGACAAGCAAACAGACCAGGACAAAATTGGGGAAATTGAGAAACAGGAAAAGAGCAGGCTAGAACAAGTAGCTTAGAACAGGCACATGTTCTCACTCATAAACAGACCTTGAACAATTATTGTAATACTATAAGACAAGGATTGACAGTAGCGGGAAACTGCCTGGAGGGGGCAGGGAAGCGGGATTGGTAGTAGTGGGAATCTGCCCGGGGAAGGGCGGGCACACCTCATCAACAAGGGTACTTGCATAATGGAAGATTGTATATCTAACCCTGAATTGCATCCCACATCTTTAAAATAAAAAAAGAAAAGAAAAAGAAAAAAAAAAAGAACAGGCAGCTCTAAGCCAAGCTCTGCCAAAAACTGACATGTGGTCCCTCCCCACCCCTCCCACTAAACCTCAATGTCCACAGCTATAACATCACAGGAGGTATAGATGATCACTGACTTCCAGCTTTAACATGTTGGGGACAGGTTTCGCTGCAGCTAAAACATCAGCTTTATATAAATACTCATAAACATGTGGCAAAATTCACTGTACAAATCCTAAGTCCCCTCCCCTTTACCCAGCAAAGACAGGAGGTGCCAAATGCCTTATTATATACTCCTCTCTCCTCCTTTCCTTCCTTCTAAAAATATCTGCTGACATCACCTGTGCCAAGCGCTGAGCCAGGGCTGGAGATATTCTTACCAAGATGAACCAGGTCCCTCTTAACCTGGTGCATTTGTGAAACATTCATGATCTGGCCAAGTCCAAGGTAGACGATCCCCCTACTGGGGTGCCACCCTGGGGCTCTGCCTGACTAACTCTCCAAGCAGCAGGCAGACATAGGAGGTGGCGATGGGGTGGGGCAGGGACAGAACTCCCCCCACCCCCCATTTAGAGCATGCCTCCCTGCCAGTGTCAATATTTACCTCTCTGCTCAATAAATCCTGATGTTCATCTTACTAGAAATCAATACCTAGTAAATGGCAGATGAATGAGGAATGAAGGCAATATAGGTGAGAGAATGAGAGAGGTTTTGAGATGAGATGTGAGTAGATTCGGAAAAGCAAGGTGAGGAGAATCAGTTTGTCTTGGCTAGCGTGGACAAGTCAATGCTGGCAGCAGAAACAAGGCTCCCTGAAGGTCAAGGTTACAGGAGCAGCTACGAGGAATCGGAAGACAGTTAAGGATGGGCTCTAAATTGGGCCCTGAAGAGAATGATGTATTCTACTTCATATGACAATATTGTTGTAGGGTCATTAACAAGAATCAGGAAATATCAGGTAGCACTAAGGGATTACATCAAATAACAGAGCACGGGCTGGTTTGATTAAGCCATTTAATCGGCACCTAATCCGGGCTGGACACTGAACAGGGGTGATCCGCTCGCCATCTGATTCAAATTCTCACATTAAAGGAGGCAGTAGAGACTACCCCCCATACATACGTCACAGGTCAATATTTTGCTCAACTAAATAAAAGTATGTCTGATGCCCTGTTGGTCCCACCACACTACAGTAATAGGCGTGAAGCTAGACAACAGCACACGGAGAGAAATCCGACTTACTGAAGCCCCATGGCTTCAATCCCCACCATGAATGCCAGTAAATGGGAATGAGATCAAGACCAAACTGGCATTTGGCTGAGGAAGAATACAAATGTATGTTGGTTTATCTTCTTTGTCTGGAAAGTGTTATTACCATGTTCATTTTATAGATGAAGAAAGTAAGACCGAAAAGGGTCACATGACACACCTGAGATCACAAATCCACTGGCTGATTAGATGGGGACCTCAAACCAGGTCCACTTTATAAAGGACTAACATGGAAAACAAAAGCAAAGAAGGCCAGGGGAGGGGGGGAAAGGGGGAATTCCTGAGACTTGGAAAGGTCAGGGGAAGCTTCTTAGGGGAGATGGGGTTTCAGCAGAGCAGGGCCGGGGAGAAGACCACAGAGGGAGGAGAGGCAGGATCATAGAACTAAACAAGGGGTATTCAGGAGCCAGGCAGATGAGCCTGGGGTTCACAAGCCCTGACACCAAACATCAACTGTCCACGTAGATGGATTGAAAACCCAAGTCTGATGCATGAAAGCCCTTTGCGCAGCTTATCATATGATCTGGCCCACACCTATCTTACTAACCCCAACTGAATGTGTAGTTTCCCAAATTCATCACCTATGCCTTTAAGCAGAAACAGCTGTTCCTCCAGGCGTTAGGCTCTTCTTCAACCCACAAATTAAAACATTTCCAGGGAATTTATCCCAGGGTCACCAAATGTAGGAAGTCATCCCTGACACTCCAGGACAAGCCCACTTCTGGCAGGCCATGCCTCTACTCAGTAGGTAGGATGCTAGGCCAGACTGGCCAGCTGTATCCCACTTCCTCACTAGCTACTCAAGGGCAGGACCCATAGGTCCACACACACGGGTCCTGCCTGTGGTAGGCATGCAATAATATCAAATCCACAAAAAGGTTAAGGACAGAGGAAGACTGCAAATACAGCATTAGGTGAATGAGTCCTCGCCTACAGGTGGCCTCAGTTTTCGCAACATTGCCAAAAGAGTAATATTCAGTTTTGTTTTGTTTTGTTTCACTTATAACATTTATAAAAAGATCCAGAAGTTCTTAGGTATTAACTAGCATAGAAAAAAGTAATTTTTGGAATGAGCCTTTACTTCAGAAAAGAAACCAATTTGTGCAGTGTCATCATAAGACAATGTATAGGGATTATAAACTGATGATGGGATAGTGATAAGAATGATCACTTCAGGCCGGGTGCTGTGGTTCATGACTATAATCCCAGCACTTTGCCTGAGCTACGGGTTCAAAACCAGCCTGGTCAACTTAGCAAGACCTCATCTCTAAAATAAATTAAAAAATTAGCCGGGTGTGGTGGTGTGTGCCTATAGTTCCAGCTACTTGGAAGGCTGAGGCAGAGGGATCACCTGAGTCCAGCAGGTCGAGCCTGTGGTGGCCGTGAGTGTGCCACTGCCCTCCAGCCTGGGTGACAGAGTGAGACTCCCACTAAAAAAAAAAAAAAAAAAAAAAAGATCACTTCATGTATAATATAAACCCTAATTTCTGCCTTCCCCCAAAATGAGTTAACTTACAATTAAAAATCTGCACATGGAACACCAAAATGCAGATTAATCAAAAGGAGCTATGCAGTGGGATATGGAGTTGGGAAGGAACTGATCCAGTTTTAAGGCAGCCAAGGCAGGAGGGGAAAAGAGATGAGTGGAGCAAGGTCTCTCTCCTGTGACAGGAGGGACACTGACCAAAGTCATGGGAATGGGTTAAGCACCAGCTTTTCAGGGAATATGATCTATCACCAATTCCAAAAAATGAGGAATCAAATACAACTTCTGTGCTCAGGATCATGGGAGAGAAATGTGCTAGTAATAAGATGAATTAGGGTATACCCCTCAGATTTTCCACATCTAATGACTGTCTCCTTCAAAGTAGTCACTTTAGGAGGTTTTTCATTTACTCCAATTATAAATGTCACCAATAAATCCAAGAGCTGGGTGCCCCTGTTTAGATTTGTCTTTGTGGCCCCTTCCCAAGCAGCAGATGATGTCAAGGACAATAGCAATGAAGACCAACAGCAGGAACACAGGATGGACATGGCCCTGGCACCTTTCCTAAGCCTTAGTTCCTACATTGGCAAATATCATTTTCTCGGCTTCTGATGGAGGGCTGTCACAAGAAGCAAATGAGTCAGAGTACACAAGCGGAGAGGCTTTAATGCTTACTCCTCACCCCTTCAACACACCTTTAAAGGGGACCTATAAGATGCAAGACACAGTTCTCATGGTTGGGGTACAGGAAGGACAAAAATCCCTGCTCCCATGAAGCATGTGTATGTGTGTCGGGGGAAGATATAGACCAAAATAAAGTACAGCTGGCCCTTAAACAGCACAGGTTTGAACTGCATGGGTCCACTTACACACAAATTTTCTCCTACCTGTCACCCCTGAGACAGCAAGGCCACCCCCACATCTTCCTCAGCCTACTCAACATGAAGACAAGGATGAAGACCTCTATGATGATCCACTTCCACTTAATAGTAAATATATTTTCCTTATAACTTCCTTAGTAACATTTTCTTTTCTCTAGCTTACTTTGTTGTAAGAACCCAGTACATAATATGTATAGCATACAATATATGTGTTAAACAACTGCTACCAAAAAGACCTCTGGTCCACAGTAGGCTGTCAGCAGCTAAGTGTTTGGGGAGTCATAAGCTAAACGTTGATTTTCTTTTATTTGTTTGTTTGCTTGTTTATTTTTGAGTTGGAGTTTCACTCTGTCGGCCAGGCTGGAGTGCAGTGGCACGCTCACAGCTACCCCAGCGTCAACCTGCTGGGCTCCAGCAACCCTTCCACCTCAGCCTTCCAAGTAGCTGGTACTACAAGTGCGCGCTACCACGCCCAGCTAATTTTTGATTTATTGTAGAGCTGAGGTCTCGCCAAATTGCCCGGGCTGGTCTCAAACCCACAGGCTCAGGCAATCCACACGCTTCAGCCTCCCAAAGTGCTGGGATTACTGGCTGAGCCACTGAGCCCAGCTTATACGTTAATTTTCAACCATGCAGGGGGTTAGTGTCCCTAATCCCCAGGTTGTCTAAGGGTCAACTGTAAATAACTGCATCACACAACATATTAAAAACTGGCAAGTGCTAAAAAGAAAAATAAGGTAGGGATGGGTGATAAAGAGCAAAGAGAGGTCTGCATTTTTAAATACGCCGAGCAGAGAGAACTTACTGAGATGGTGGTATGTGAATCAAACTTGCATATCTGAGGGGGAAAACCATTTGGGAAAGGAAATAGCTAGCTGTACTCATCAGAGTTCTGGCAGGAAAAAGAAGGCACAATCAAATTCTGTAATTTGAAGAAAGCATAATAAAGAGACAAATGGTGTTTGACGGGGCTGAGGGGAGGGAAAGACGGGGAGGTATTATTCAAAGGGGACAAAGTCGCAGTTAGGCAAGGTGAATAAGTCCTAGAGACCTACTGAACAACATAACACCTACAGTTTACAATACTGCATGTATCTTTAACAATTTGCTAAGAGGGATGATTTTAAGGATTCTTATACAATAATAATAATAATAAATAAAGAAGGTGGGAGGAAAGGGTTAGAGGTGATGGATTACAGATGGTGGTGATGGTTTCAGAAGTGTATACTTATCTACAAACTCATCAAGTCGTATACATTAACTATGTACAGCTTTTTGAATGTCACACCTCAATAAAATAATTTTTAAAAAGCAAATAAGGCAGCTTTAGATATACTGTAGTTGTTGAATTAGTAACTAATCTACTTCAATCCCCTTGCATTCAGCCCTTATTTGTTTATAGGAAAATAATGATTAAGCATTCAAATGCCTTGCTTTTGTTCAGCTATACTATGTCTTCTGAAATGACCTTATCTACTAACCAGTAAATCCATTTTTTAAAAAAAGAGTCGGGTTTAGGGAAACTCCAAGAGCTTCTGTAGCCCAGGGTATATAATACAAGGGACCATGCCACCTCCAGGCCTGAAGGGGCCCCAGGAGGAAGACCAAGAGTGAGAAACAACAATGGCACAGAGAAGGCCACCTACAGGAGCTGTGGGCCAGGAAGCCTGTGGATGTCCTAGAAAAGGGTGAGTAGACGGATGGGCAGCAAAATGAATCTAGTATCCAGTGCAAAGGCCCTAAGACAGCAGTACACTTGTAGTAGCTCCAGAAACAGAGTCAATAGAGTTGGGGAGGTTGGCAGAGAATGTGAGCACTCCTGACCAGACCGGAGCTCCAGGATGCTTGTTTGGGTTCACTGCCACATGCCCAGTGTGACCACAGTGCCTGACATGAGAGTCTAAGGTCCACAAATGGATGAATATGTGAGTGATGAAAGACTAGGTAAGCCCATCTTCTACAAGTGGGGAAAAATGACTTTCTAGGACTGCATTGGAGAGAATTCCTCTGGAATCTCTGCATCCAAAGGACTGAGGTCATCTTGAAAGCACACACTTTCAAGATGACCTCACTTAACCTGCTGTGGCTGCCACTCACCTCAGCCCCTTTCCCAGGGATCTTATACAGGCCTTAGGACCTTTGCATATGCTTTTCCATGTGACTGGAACACCATCCACCCCCTCACCTGTGGGCAGGCAAAGTACCCCCTGTGATCATGTCACCTTCTGTACTAAGCCCTTCCTAATGTCCAACTTGGAGTCCCCATGGCTGCTGTGCTAACTTCCATCAAATCACTTACCATTCTGCACCCAAATTTGGTTTTACTCATCTCTCAGACCACCCTGAGATATTAGGACCCTTTGAGAAGAGGAGCTGAGGCTTTTACCTGTGCAACCCTGATAGGTAACAGATTCCATGGCACAAAGTCAGCGCTCAGATTTTAGTCAAATAGCTGAATGAATGGATCAATAAAAGTCACACAGCATTAATAGGCAGGCTCTAGTAATTTAATTCCTGGTCCAGGGCTCTTTGATATAAAGTAACAAGTAACTCTATTTTTAATACACCCCACATTCCTAAAGATGACACTACCACAAAATTAAAGAAATGTGATGAACAGCTTATAACCTGCGACACACTCCAGTGCTCAAAATGACAACATTAATTTAATGAACTTAAACACTGGTGAACTTTTTAACACATCCGGAATTATTTACACTGGGAAATGCATGCCTGAGACTGCCTGCCAAAGAGACTCAAATAGAGATGACACATATATCTTTCGCATGTTAATTTGCATTTTAAACTTTGAGCTTTGATACAAGTTGGTTTTCTCTTTTGGAATGGAGAATCAAAACGACTGTCTGATTTTTTTGACCCAGCTATCCATCCATCCATCCATCCTAAATGACATGTAAATCACCAGGCTTTAGGAATACAAACAGATAAACCTTACCACCACAGTGTATTTAGAGATACAGACAAACAGAAGTGAGCATAATGGCATATGTTAAGTATAACAATCAAAGGGCAACGTGCTAGGAGACACAGAAGAAGCAATGAATGTTTTGATGGAAAGAAGGAGAAAAACCACAGTATTCGTGGAGATGGTATATATTAGTTTTCTAGGGTTGCCACAACAAACGCAGCACCACAAACTGGGTCACTTAAAAAATACAAATTTCCTGACTCCCAGTTCTAGAAGCTAGAGGTTCAAAATCAACCTGTCAGAAGGGTTTTCTGAAGGCTATGTGGAAAGGATGTGTTCCAGGCCTGTCTCCAAGCTTCTGGCAGGCCCAGGTGTTCCCTGGCTTATAAAAGGCATCCTAGCCGGGCTCGGTGGCTCAGCCTGTAATCCCAGAGCTTTGGAAGGCTGAGGTGAGTGAACTGCCTGAGCCCGCGAGTTCGAGACCCGCCTGGGCAACGTGGCAAGACCTCATCTCTACCATAAATCAAAAAGATTAGCTGGGCGTGGTAGCACGCCTGTAGTTCCAGCTACTTGGAAGGCTGAGGCGGAAGCATCGCCGGAGCCCAGCAGGTCGAGGCTGCAGTGGCCAGGAGCGACTACTGCACTCCAGTCTGGGCGACAGAGTGAGACTCCAACTCAAAAAAAAAAAGGCATCCTGCCTGTGCCTTTACATTATCTTCCCTCTGTATGTGTCACTCTCTGTGCCCAGATTTCCCCGTTTCGTAAGGACACAGTCAAATTGCATCGGGGTTGCCCTAACAACCTCATCTTAATTTGAACATCTGCAAAGACCCTATCTCCCAATAAGGGCACATTCACAGGCACCGGGGATTAGGGCTTCAGCATCCACTGTGGGGGACACAATTCAACCCATGACATAGGGAAAAGCTGGATCTTGAAAGAAGAACGTGAGCTTGCTAACACAATGGCAGGAAAGAGCCCTGATGTGGTCAAAGGAAGGGGGGGCTGGGAGACCACAGGACAGGAGATCTGGCGGGGCAGCTGGAGCCCAGGTGTGGGAGAGGGAACCAGGCAACCAGAGACCTTGATGCTTGGCTTCATCCATTTAGTGATGAGAAGCCACTGAAGGGTTTTATGCAACAAACTGAAAACAGTATTGTACTCTGAAAGACTCTTCTGGCCATGTACGAGGTAGTTTTTTATTTGTTCTTTTGCTTATTTCTCCGTGTTCCCCCAAAACTGAATGGGGGCCACACTCAACCTTCACATTTTAATGAGAGGGGGCCAGTTTGGGGTTATGCTTTACTTTCCTAATAGCCCTGACATCAACTCTGGCACAAGATTGGCCTGTAAATTAAAAGGCCAAGTCATCACAATGATCTTCTCCCATTTCTGTCTAGACTGGGAGACTGGGTGGTCACGCCCCTTCAGACTCAGGGAATCAGGGGCACGTGCCAAAGGAAAAATCCTCCATGCTGCCTCCTGCTGTCACGCAATGCCTCACACAGGGTTCCTAGAAACACATGATATCCAAGCCAGGAGGACCATATGGATCCTCCAAACGGTGTCCCTGGAACTTTGAAGGTGTAGGAGACCAGAACACGCCACCCCAAAATATGTCACTTTGGCATAAGGATTATTTTGAGCAGAAGGCAACTGAGAAGAAACAGATAAAAGCTTTCAGCCCTCCCACTATTTGCCTAAAAGCAGGACATAAACTTACAAAGGTAAAGGTGCCCCTCCTCCTCCTCTACTAGAAAAAAACAAAGGTAGATCATGGAAGAAACTTTAGACCCTTCTGGGCCTGGAGAAGGCACCAGAAGAATCTACATAGCCAATTCCCACGTATTTGATATTTGCCTTCCCTGTGATTGCTGCCTGGGAGACTCAAAGCCTTTTTCCTTTGTCTTGTTACTTGTGTAAAACTTTACTGCTCTTTGTTGAGGATGCTATATAAGCTGGATTTCTTAGTCATTTCTTTGAGAATTACTCATTCCCTGGGTGTCTCCCATACATACATGAAATACACATGTTCATAAACACCCGTGTGTTTTTCTCTTGTTCATCTGTCTTTTGTTACAAGGGTCTGTCTCAGCGAAGAACTAAAGGTAGAGGGAAAATGATTTTTCCCTCCCAAAAAGTGTATCAAAAAATACCCCAGCACTGGGGTAAAGGGGAGGACAAAAGAAGGACAGAACACACAAGAGGATCCAAGTCTCCTGGTCCTGCTTTGCCTTAAGCAGTTCCATTTATCTTTATTATTTATTTATTTTTTTTTTTTTTTGGAGTTGGACTCTCACTCTGTCACCCACTCCCGGCCACCGCAGCCTCCACCTGCTGGGCTCCAGCGATCCTTCCGCCTCAGCCTTCCGAGTAGCTGGAACTACAGGTGTGCCCTACCACACCCGGCTAATTTTTTTTATTTATTTATTGTAGAGATGAGGTCTCACCAAGTTGCCCAGGCAGGTCTCGAACCCGCGGGCTCAGGCAATCCACTCACCTTGGCCTCCCAAAGCGCGGGATTACAGGTTGAGCCACAGAGCCTGGCATATTTTTTTTTAAAATAACACCTTTATTGAGATGTAATTTATATACCAACAATTCACCCTTCTGATATGTACATTTCAGTGGTTTTTTAAATTGTATTCACAGAGTTGTACAGCCACCACCATTATCTAATTCTAGCACCTTTTAATCACCCAAAGAAGAAACCCAGACCCTTCCCACATTCCCCTCCTCAACCCGTTGAAACCACTAATCTGCTTTCTTTCTTTACAGACAGACCAATTCTGACATTTCACATAAATGGAATCATATATATGCGGCCTTTGGTATCTGGCTGCTTCCACGTAGCATAATGCTTTCAAATTTCATTCATGTTATAGCATGTATCACTACGTCAACACTTTGAATGTTGAATAATATTCCACTGTATGGCTACTCTACATTTTGTGTGTCCATTCATTAATTGATGGACATTTGGGTATGGGTGCTTTCCATTTTTTGGTTATATGACTAACGCCAAGAACATTTTTGTACAAATCGAGTACCTGTTTCTGATTCTCTTGGACATATATCTGGAAGGAGAAACTGCTGGGCCACGTGTCAACTCTGACATTTTGAGGAACTGCCAAACTATTTTCGAAAGCAGCTGCTCCACTCTACATTACCACCAGCAATGTATGAGGGTTCCAATCTCTCCACATTCTAACACTACTTATTTTCTATCTTTTTCGAGAATAGCCACCCTAGTGGGTGTGAAGTGGTATCCCATTGTGGTTTTCATTTGCATTTCCCCAGTGGCTAATGATGTTGAGCATCTTTTCATGTGTTTTTTGGCAATTCCTACATCTTCTGTGAAGAAACATCTATTCAAGTCCTTTGCACAGTTTTTTAATTGAGTTATTTGTTTCTACATTGTTGAGTTATAAGAGTTCTTCATCTCTTCTGGATACAAGTCTCCCATCAGAGATATATAGTTGCAAACATCTTCTATTTTGTGTCTTTTCGCTTTCTTGTTAGAATCTCTTGAAACGCAAAAGATTTTATCTCTTTTTGTTTCTTTTATTGGTTGTGCTTTTGGTGTCATATCTAAAAAAACATTGCCTCATTCAAAGTCACAGATATTCACTCCTAAGTTCTCTTCAAAGAGTCGTATAGCTTTAGCTCTGACCTTTAGACCCGTGATCCACTTTGAATTGATTTTCATTTCTATTCTTTTTAGAGGCTAGTAATCCATACAACATTTGTTTAACCATCCCAAACCCAATGCCACCTTATCTTACAGATTCTAGAAAGGAGAAAATAACTTGCCCATGGCCACACAGTGAGTTTTGGGCATGGCTGGACTCAGATGAAAGCTCTCCGTCTCAACGCCCACAAATGACTCTGGCTCACCCATGAGCAAGATACAGGCCAAACCTCCCCACATGCACAAAAGGTCCAGATGCTGTATAGGTCGGAAGGAATCCTCCCCACTCTCCATAGAAAACTGTGGCGCCCCCAGGTAAACACAGATTCAGCTCTGCAGCAGACTGAAATGAGCCTGTGTCCCCTGCTTCCTGTTTATCTCACAATTGTTTCTAAATAATCTCACGTCCTACATCATCCCCAAAACCCATCCCAGTACATAGGGGAATAGACTATCTTCTTCAAGACCTCCCTTCCCCATGTGAACTTTTATATTGTCTCATTCACTCAGTTTAATTCATGGAGCACTTACTAGCAACTCTGCATTTGGCTATGGAGATACAAAACCGAATGGGATGATGAATCCCTAGCCTTGAGAAGGTGTCAGTTTATTGGGGGAGACACAGATTAAGTCCTGGCATTTTATCACCTCCCAACATTTAGTTATAACAAGCATAACTGCTAATATTAATGACTACATGTCTGGCTCTGTGTTGGTGCTTTAAATGTACTACTTAACCCCATTACAGCCTTTTAAGATAGTGATATAAACTGTCCCATTTTACAGGACATATTAGAACACCAACCCTGTGCTAAACATTCTACCTAATAGAGGAACACGCAGAGGCCTACAGGAATAAAAAGTGATGAGTTTGGAAAGCCTTCAAGAACAAGAGGAACTGGGGTAAAGCTTTCACGGTGGAATGTTTCCCAGGAAAAAGCAAAGAGTAAGGCAACAATAAAATCTGTTGTCGAGTCAGAGGGAAAGTGAGCAATGATGTGGCCAGATCCTAGGGAGACAGGGTCACGCAAAAGGGCAGTGTGCAGGCCACTGCCAGAATTCACACTCACACACCACAGCCAGAAGAGCCAGCAAATTATCTGGGTACAAATTCGCTTTGAGCTGACATGCATTGTTATTATACATTCCGTGCCTTTGAGACAATCTGCCAAAAAAAAAAAAAAAGTCACTACCTAAAAGGAAACCAGCATTAATATAATTCAGTGTGAGGATATGATCCGGGGGTGGGGAGGTGAAGATGAGGTTATTTTATTCCTTACAATAATACTTGTATTTCAGGTAATCGAATTTGGTTCTTAGCGCTAATGTCATTTTCTGCTAATTTAATGTCCCAGGAATCCCTCAGAGTAAGAAGATTGCTGGTGGAATGCAAATAGAGCCCATTCTGGGAAAAAGAGTCATTTCCCCAACCCAGGTGTGCTCAAAGGCTGAGCAGAGGCCAATCCCACAGAGGAGAGGGAGTTAAATAGATCCTAGGAGGTGGTCTGCGTATGAAGGCTGCTTGCTGAGCAGGCGGGCAGTGGTTATATGAGATTCTTCATTGTGAAAGCAAACTAATCAGGCTCTCCTGCATCAGGCATTTGGAAAGCCAGCAGGGCAACTCAGGGGCCTCAGATGCGAAGACAGAAGTGCAGGGAAATGAGGAAGGTGGGGGGACAGTGTCCATCTGGCCAGCTCTGCTTCCTGAAGGAGTATCCCTCTGCCCCCAACTGTGGTAGTAGTTAAAGAGACCACACTTCTCAGCTACTCAGGACCAGTCCCCATTGATGCCGCTCTGTCCCTGCATAATTATTTATAGCACTCCTTGTATTCTTAAAAGCGTCACAGTTTGGACAATAAATTATATACAGTCATCCTAGAGATAGTGGGTGGAACATGACCAGAGGGGGCAGGATAGAATCCACATGCCATGCAACATCGGCAAAGGCACTTGACCTCTTAGACCTCAGTTTCCTCGTCTGAAATGGAATAACAGCATGGGTCTGGCAAGTTGATTTGTGAGGATTAAATGAGACACCGTGTGTAAGTTACTGTGCCAGCCCTGCACTGGCTGGGCCCACAGAGAAACTCGATGGACGATAAACTATTATTGGCAGCTGGTATGCACATGCAGGACCAGCCTAGGATGCCAGGCTTAGGGACTATCTCCTTTCTATCCTAATTGTCTGATTAACCCTCAAGCCTCCCTGCCTCCTGTTCTGCCCCCGGGCATCCAACATCCTCAGTTCACAGCTAATCACCGAAACAGAGCATGAAAAAAGGCATACTTCTCCAAGAGATGAATAGGATTTCATAAACCCAAAAGCCTATAGCTTCCAGCTGTGGTGCTGCCCTGGTCTAATTTACCCAGGGGCAGTGGAAGACAATGAAGCTGGGAATTTCTATTTGAGGGAGTCTTTTTCCCTCTTCCCTCCCTGCTCCTGACAGTGGTCTTCAATTACAGCCTGCGAAGCCCTGGGTGCAGGGAGGCTAAGGGAGGGAGTCAGAGAAGTGAACTCACTGAAATGCATCTGCAGAAGCAGATTACTGTGTCCTACAGATACTGGCGCAGCTGATAGCCCCTGAGCTCGGTGGGGGCTGCTGGGGAAGGGGAGGAGAACAGAAAAAAATTAAGCTCCTCCCTGGGCCTGATGAAGATTAATATCTCCTCCCTGGTGAGTTGAGGCGGCTTAATCGTCGCTATTTAATACAGAATCACTGAGAGCCAAAGATGGGGGTCTGGAGGGAGTGGGGGATGGGCTGAGGGCATCTCCTGGTATGGGTACAGAAGCAGAGAGGAACACCCTGAATGGGGGAAGACAGCTGACTTCTGCAGGGTTCAAAAGTTAATACAGAAGAAATCTGATAGCTGAGGCACTGCATAACATAACACAGCTTTAGACTCGCCTTGTTGCTTTTCTGACTAAGAGCATCTGACTGATTGGGTTAAACGTGCTGATCTCTAAGACCACATTCAGTATCACTCAAGGATCTCAACACACAGACCTTGACCATGACCACCTGGGATACCCAACCAATGGCAGAGTTCAGGTATGGCCTTCTGATTCCTCTCTCAGAGGCCTATTCCTAGCCATGCTTCAAGATTCCGTCCAAAAGGCATCTTCCTCACAAAAGCTTTCTTTGATGTCCCCAGAGACTCATGTGCCCCTCCTGAGTTTGTGAACACTGGTGTACACGCTTCTACTAAAGCAAGTATTTTGGACTGGAATGGTGAGCCCTCCCCTGCAGAAGAGGCCGCTGCTCTTAGTCTTAAATTCTGCTTCCCACCATGCTATAACCTCCCTTGCCCATTAAATCGGTGTTTCCATCACCTCATCTCCTGTTGTCCTCCAAGGACTTGCTATCTTTGGGGAATGACCACATGGAGAAGGGTCATCATCACCTAAGACCAATTAAGTGAACAATTTTCTTGAGGGCAGGGACCATGTCTTAAACTTATTTGTGTCTTTCTCAGATCCTAGTCCAATATCAAACATATACTGGGTGTTGAACGTGCAACGACCTAAGAGGAAAAAAGGGGGTAGGGAATGAATGGAGGCACCAAAAAATTCAGCTGACTGGTCTAGAGGTCCTGCCCAGAGCCAGCAGCAGCAGTAGCAGCTGCCTACCCTAGAGTGTCCACAGCTGTGGACAGTCTTGTCTGCCTGTCCCTTGTCAGTTCTGATTGGAAGATGATCTACCAGGTGGTAGTGCACAGTGTCATGGGCAGGGACATAATGGTGGATGTGTCTTATTCTGAAAGGGGATTCCAGAAAACAACAGTGCATCAGTTGATGAAGTTGGTGGCCTTCACTGTGCTCAAGTCAGACACCACAGATTTCAAATTGATGTTCACTGGAACTATCGGATCAAGAACCAGTCCACCCTCACCATGGTGATGCAGCTTCCCAGAGGGGACTGAAGCCATGGTGCCCCTTGGGAACACACTGGCCACGCCTGGGAAGTCCTGGCTGTGAAGCCCCCTCAGTCCTCCTGGGTGGGCTCCATCTCGTGCAGACAGGGGTGGGATAATAAATGGTTGGGGTTATTAAAAAAAAAAAAATCAGCTGGCCCACCCAGAAGAAGGCTCAGCATCCAAGAAAAAGGGTGCAAACACATCAAAGTGATCACAGAGTCCTATGGCCCCAGTATTATCTTCTCAAAAGCATATTTATCTCAAAGGTGCACCAATAAAAAAAGCAAAAAGTGTAAGCCCCCCCAGCCCCCACACTAATCCTCACTCATTCAACCTCCGTGTGAATGTTCATCTCAACTCACTCAGCATTCCCGACTCCCCAAATCCCACATCATCTGACATCTGAACCTAAGGACTTGGGAAATGGGAGAATCCCAGAAGGGCAGGCCTTGTACAGAGCTATGTGCACTCCCGTTTGTCACAGAATGTGCTGGAAAACCGCACACGTGAAGGTGACTGGTTTGCGACTCATACAAAAAGACGAACCATCGTCCGAACGTATCTGAGGAGCACATATCTGCCATGTGTATGACAACCAGCACATGAAACTCAAACTGCACCCGTGTGGGGTACACGCTGTGGCATCGCAAGCGCTGAGGCTTCCGGGTCCCAGCTCTTGGATGACAGTCTCAACAACAGCTCAGCTGATTGATCGTGCCAAAACACGCCTCCCTCGGGTGGGTTAAAAAAGCAAATCAGAAGTGTCTAGCCAGGCTCGGTGGCTCAGCTTGTAATCCCGCGCCTCGGGAGGCTGAGGTGAGTGGATTGCCTGAGCCCGCGGGTTCGAGACCCACCTGGGCAGGCGAAACCTCATCTCTACAATAAATCAGAAAAATTAGCCGGACGTGGTAGCGCCTGTAATTCCGGCTACTCAGAAGGCTGAGGCGGAAGGATTGCTGGAGCCCAGCAGGTCGAGGCTGCGGTGGCCGGGAGCGGCCACTGCACTTCAGTCTGGGCAATCGAGTGGGACTCCAACTCAAAAAAAAAAAGTGTCTAAAGTGGGAACACCACCTCAACCGCCGCCTTCCTACTCTGCGCAGAGCACAGTAGGGGGTTTAAAGAGGCCCACGCACCAGTCTGAACCTTCAAGGCACTTGCAGGTTGACAGGACTATAAATATCTACAGAAGAACCAACAAGTGAAGGATCGAGTATTAGTCACCTGGATGAGCTGCCAACATCTCTAGCGGAGTGAGCTGAGACTCTCCTACACACCCAAGTGTGCCCGAGCCAAGTGCAGACTAGTAGAGCCAGCAGCTGCACCCAACCTGCTGGGCCTGGAGGCCCGGAAGCAGCGCTTTTCTGGCTGTAGCGCCAACACAACCCATAAGCACCCATGACTGCAACCTCTCATTAACCCACAGGCAGCATGGGGGAAGAGCCCGAGAGAGGGACTGTAGAGGAACAGAGATGAGATGCTGAAGAAGCACAGCTGGAGCACCTGGAACTGCAAGAGGAACAGAGATTCTGAGACTATACAGCCGAAGTGCCTGGAACTGCAGCTGGAAGGGAGACAGAGCTCTGTGCAATCACTTTGCAAGAAATCCAACCATGACGAAGCCTAGGGCCAGGAGGAGTATGCAAGGAAGAGCATCTGAGCTGGTCCCATGCTGACCCATCAGATGGAGTCTCTTGGCTCAGCAGTCCTGGCAAAACCAGCTACAGAGACCCCATTTTTTAAATTTATTATTAGTATTGAGACAGAGTCTCAATCTATTGCCCAGGCTGGAGTACAGTGGCATGAGCATAGCTCACTGCAGCCTCAAACTCCTGAGCTCAAGTGATCTTCCTGACTAAGCCTCCTGAGTTGCTGGGACTACAGACATGTACCACCATGCCCAGCTATGTTGCCCAGGCTCCTGGCCTCAAGCAATCCTTCCACCTCAGCCTCCCAAAGTGCTGGGATTACAGGCATGAGCCACCATGCCCGGCCAGGGATCCCACTTTTAACCACTCACAAATGAGAACATGCCAGTTGCTACCAACCTGCTATGCTTTTGTAGGGTATTTAACTGTTTGGTGCCTCAGTTTCCTCATCTATAAGATGGGGCTACCAAGGACTCCTCTCTACCTGCTGAGACAACACAGCACGGTGAGCAAAAGCATGGCCCTTGGGGGACAGACAGCAAGCTCCAGAGTCCCACCAACTCTGCTTTATGGTTTAGTGACCTCGGACAAGTAACTGAACCCCTCTCTACCTTAATTTCTTCAGCTGTAAGCAGGATAATAATAGGACCAACTTCACAGGGTGGTTGAGAGGCCTAAACCAGCTAATCTCAGCAAATCACAGAGAGTAGCACCGAGCACACAGCAAGTGCTCTGTAAATATTAGTGACTATTTTAAAATTTTTTTATTTTTTATTTTTTTAATTATAAAGATGTGGGGTGCAATTCAGGGTGAGGTATACAAACATGGATTATACAGGTACCCTTGTGGATGAGGTATGCCCTTCCCTCCCCCAGCAGTTTCCCTCAACTGCCAATCCCACTCCCCTCTCCCCTGACAGTTTCCCACCAGGGATTCCCAGTTTGCCAACCCCTTTCTTACAGTATTACAGTTACTGTTCATGGTCCGCTTATGAGTGAGAACGTATGGAACTCTGTTCTTTGCTTCTGTGATAGATCGCTGAGTATGATCGACTCTAAATCCATCCAAGTTGCTGCGAAGTCCATATGTTTGTCCTTCTTTATGGCTGCATAATGGAACAGGATAGAGATTCCGGAAGCAAAGCCTCAATATTAGTGACTATTATGGCTGTGGACGATGTTGCTGCTCTTTTGCATCGTGTTCCCATAAAGGAGGCAAGTGCTCACTCAGCGACCCCTATGTACCCAACACTGTGTGTGCAAGGCCCCTGCCATGCAGTGTCAGCTCCCTTACTTGCCATACCCCCCATACACAGCAGGGACCGTGAACCCACTTAATATGAGGACCGAAGTTCAGAAAGGTCAGGGAGCCTCTCCCAGGGCATGCAGCTGGCAAGCGGCAGCATCAGACCCAGAGCCCTGCACTTCCCACCCCCCAGCAAGAGCTGCCTAATAAAGCCAGGCTGACACTTCGTCTTTTCTTCAACTACATTTTTCTTTATGATAAAAATAAAAGTTCAGTGTCTACGTCACACTGAAAATGAAAAAAAGGCATCCCCGTCTTTCTTTCCACATTTTCTCCCCCGAGCAAACATGGCTGACACTGGCTTCCAGCTTACCTCGCTGCGGGGTGCTGCTTGTTTAAGAGTCCCAACACTCGGGAGGAGCAAGCTGCGGGTGTCCACTGACAGATCTTTGATCTGCTGTCAATATGTCCCCAACCAGTCACAGATCTCTTGCTCACACAGCTCTTCCCACAGGCCCCTCTGCCAAGCACCCATCTGTTCAGGGCAAACATGGAGTCACAGTCGATTCTTTCCGTCTCTCTCCTTCACAACCCACATATCACCAAGGCCTGAAGGATCCACCTCCAACACCTATCCCTGGACAGCCACTTCTGCCTCATCTCCATTGCCATTGCCACCATCTAAGTTCAGGTCACCTCACCTGGATGACTGTGTCAGCTACAGAGTTGGCGACCTGGCCTAAATCCTTGTTCCCCACAGATCATCTCCCACAGGGAAGCCAGGCTGTTTGTCTCTACTCCATCTGACCTCCACCACAGCTCTTGGAGGGGGTCAAGGCAGATATCTTCACCCCCACTGTACAGATGAGGAAACAGAGTCTTTGACTTGCCACACGGTTATTTGGTGATGAAGCTCATTCAGGAGCCAACAATCTGAATGACCTGCACAAGATATCCAACTTCCCTGGGTTTTGATTTTCTCTCAGAGAGTGAGAACTCTAGCCCAGCTTGACTCATGGGCTGCTGTGGAGATTCGATGAGAAAGTGGGCTCTCTCACTTATCAGCCAAGTGACCCGAGCAAGCCACTTAACCATGCTGGCTTCTCATTTTGTGCTTTTTCCATTATGCCCCACTGGCAGTGAGTTCAGTCCAACTGTGTGAGAATTAAACCTTTATTTCATATTTATTGAGCAACAACTACGTGCCAAAACATATTTTTTTTTGAGTTGGGGTCTCACTTCGTCGCCCAGCCTTGAGTGCAGTGGCACGCTCATGGCCACTCCAGTGTCAACCCGCTGGGCTCCAGCGATCCTTCTGCATCAGACTTCCAAGTAGCCGGAACTACAGACACGCGCTACCATGCCCAGCTAATTTTTTCTTACTTATTGTAGAGACGAGTTGCCTGGGCCGATCTCAAACCCAGGGGCTCAGGCAATCCACTCACCTTGGCCTCCTGAAGTGCTGGGGTTACAGGCTGAGCCACTAAGCACGGCCCAAAACAGATTTTTTAATGCTCCATATTTTATTTGCAACTATAGAACTGAAGTATATCAATAAATGACCTCGTCAAAAGTGAAAGTAAAAAAACAGCTGCAATATGCATTCCTTGCCTCCACAAGTCATCATACCTAGACCTTTGAAGACATTTGGAAGAAGGTAATCCTCATTCACACATAAGAAAATTAGAGAAGGCATGAGATGAGCCCACAGTCACCAAGGTGGTAAGCGGCACAGACAGGTTTCAAGCCCAGTGAGTTCTGACTGCAAAGTCTGTGTTGCCCCCAGTCCTGCTGGCCTCATCCCAGGCGTTGGTCATTCCTTTCTGATGGCAATGGGGATGGGAGTGCCTCGTACACACATGACAGCTTGAGGTCTCCCTCTTGCCCAGGCTGTGTCGCTCCTCTATGTCTTCCCAAATGACAACATGCTCTCTTGTGGGTCCCCAGAACACACCTGCTGCCTACTTACCTGCCCCATGATGCCCTTTTCTGACCTCTAGTCACACAGGGCCCCAACGAGCTACCTCCCCCTCCCGCCTCACACAGTATCCTCATCACATGGTTGGTGACACACGTTGACTTCTGGGTGGCTCTACCATACCCACCCCCAAGAAAAGATCTCATTCATCCCTTTCCCTACTGAATGGTATAGAACTGATCCTGAAGGAAGAACTACCTATGGGCCAGTGATTATAATGGAAAGAAAGGGAGAGGGAAGGGGGGAAGAGAAGGGAGCAACAGGCAGCATATATGGCGGGTGAAAGTGTACTCATGGCGGCCGGGCACCGTGGCTCAGCCTGCAATCCAGCACTCTGGGAGGCCGAGGCGAGTGGATTGCCTGAGCCCGCAGGTTCGAGACCCGCCCCAGCCACTTGACGAGACCTCGTCTCTACAACAAATCAAAAATTAGCTGGGCACGGCAGCGCGCGCCTGTAATTCCAGCTACTTGGAAGGCCGAGGCGGAGGGATCGCCGAAGCCCAGCAGGTCAAGGCTGCGGTGGCCGGGAATGTGCCACTGCACTCCAGTCTGGGTGACAGAGTGAGACTCCAACTCAAAAAAAAAAAAAGAAGGAAAGAAAGTGTACTCATGGGCTGTGACCTAGGGCAAGTCTCTCGACATCCTGCACTTTCCTGTATCTATAAAAGGGGGCTGATGCTCGCACCTACCCGAAAGATATGTTGTGAGAAGTAAATGCAGGTGGTTAGAAAAGCATGGAGGTACTTAGAGCAGGCACAGCAAAGGCTCATCAAGTGTTAACTTTTATTATCTGACACTAAGGATGGAAGGAAATGCCTCAAAGCCTGAAGGAACCAGGGGATTTTATCCAGGAATAGAACAGACAAAGAAGCCAAGAAAATATGCAATTCAAGGGTCTCTTTCTGATTACTACCTGTCACCGAAGCATCTGGAAAGTGGTACAGAGAATGTCTGGGGCAGAGGTATGGATCAAAGGGAAAACAGGCTCCTTTCTATTCATCAGAGAGCCATCTGAGCAGGAACAGCTATTAGGAAAGAGGCTGGTTGAGAGCGAGACATAAAAACTTTGTAAATACTCACTCCCAATGATCCTCACTTATCTGCCCCTTCACGCCACTCACCTCTGAATGTTTATCCAAAACATGAAATTAAGAGGTGGGTGAAGCCAGGCTTGGTGGCTCAGCCTGTAATCCCAGCACTTTGGGAGGCTGAGGTGAGTGGATTGCCTGAGCCCGCGGGTTCGAGACCCGCCTGG
>CAUYQG010079775.1:0-17865 GCA_963574415.1 Tarsius wallacei
GAGTTGGCGTCTCACTCTGTTGCCCACACTGGAGTGCAGTGGCCGCTGCTGGCCACCGCAGCCTCGACCTGCTGGGCACTGGCGATCCTTCTGCCTCAGCCTTCCAAGTAGCTGGAACTACAGGCGCACGCTACCACGCCCGGCTAATTTTTGATTTATTGTAGAGATGAGGTCTTGCCAAGTTGCCCAGGTGGGTCTCGAACCCGCGGGCTCAGGCAATCCACTCACCTCAGTCTCCCAAGGTGCAGGATTACAGGCTGAGCCACCGAGCCCGGCCATTTTATTTCATAAACACACAGACACACGGTTATGAGACAGGTATTGAGATTACTCCCACTTTACAGACACAAACACTGAGGTTTACCGGAACTAGTATCTTACATGAGTAGTAAATGAAATTGGGATTCATGCAGAATTCATCAGGATCCAAGATATATGCTTATATTTTACACTGTGTTGCCACATAGAACATAAGCAACCAGTAGATTAAACCTGTTGAAAATTCCAGCTAGGCGCAGTGGCTCAAGTCTGTAATCCCAGCACCTTGGGAGGCCGAGGTGAGACAATTGCCTGAGCTCAGTGATTCAAGACCAGCCTGGGCAACTTGGTGAGACCGACAATAAAAATAATAATAATAATAATAATAATAATTATAATAATAATAAGTCGATCATGGCAGCACATGCCTGTAGTTTCAGCTACTTGGAAGGCTGAGACAGAAGAATCTCCTGAGTCCAGCAGGTCAAGGCTGAAGTGGCTGTGAGCATGCCCCTGCACTCCAGCCTGGGTGACAGAGTGAGACTCTGACTCAAAACAAAAAACAAACAACAAAACAAACAACAAACAACAAAAAAAGAAAATTTCATGTTGCACATGATTTAGAGAAAGAAAAGAACCTCATTCGACTCACTGAACACATAGAAATGTTCAGTGCTTGGTTGGTTTCCATATAGCAGATACATAGGATAACAAATAAACATGAATACAGACAGAAAATCTTTTTTAATTGAATGTTCCTTTGTAAACTTTTTCCCATTAAATTCTTTTTAAAATGTTGATCATTTTTACCTGGGGAAAGGCTTGACAAGATTAAAATAGATACACGGCTTCACAGGGGAGGTTTCTATAGTAACAGAAAATACATAAAAGAGAGATGCACAAAAATGTAATGGTCCATTCACACCAAAAGATGTATTTTATTCTATTTATACATCTAATATCATGTTGGGTTCAATGTTAATTCCCATTTTCAACATTTTCTGGTTAATTTGTCTTAAAAGCCCATATATTGTTGGTTCGTAAAAGATAGTTGAAGTAAAGATATTTTCATTTTCTGCTATGGAAGGAAAATAGGGACATCTGAAATCATGTTTAGATGCGCATTTAAATCTTCATATGCTTCTTTCAGAGTCCCCATCAGTAATTCCCTCCTCCCATCCTCACACCAGCTTCCTAAAGAGTCTACATTTGGCAACATGCCCCTGAGCACTCCGTGCAGGCCATTTATACCATTTACATTAGCTCTGATCAAAAGTTCAAAACTTTCTTCCCTGTAGAGTTTTTATGTATCTTACCTTGATCCCTCCACTCCCCCATAAACATTCTTCTGGCTCTTTGAACTTACAGTGTTTCTTAAATAAATATCTAACAACAGTCTCTTTATTTTCTAAATGCCCTTTAAACTTTTGCTTTTATTGAAACCTAGTTATTCTTTAAAAACAACTCTTCCTTTTTTAAAAAGTCATCCCTGTGTGTGCATGTGTGTGTGTGTATCTTTGTACAGTGTTTTCATTTTCCACTGTCTGAAGATGGGAAGTAAATTTCTTATACCCCCTTACTACTCCTTTAGCATTTTTATCTCCAAAATTTCCATTATTTTTGTACATCAGAATATATATAATCTCTTACTGCAGCATCAATGTACTAGTTTTCCAAAGAATTCTTTCTAATTATAAAATATTTGCTCACTTAATTTACTGCCTGTATTTTCACCTCTACTCTTATCCACTTGGATTACAATTAGCAATTTCTACATAATAGGGCCAGCATATAATATTATATACCTAATCCCATGTTCTAAGTTGTTTCTATTATCTTCCACATCACAGTAATTGGCACCATCATTTACCTATCCTGATCACCACTTTCTCTGATTATGTTTTTTCTAATACTCCATTGTCTATCTCCATCAACAAGTCCTATAACAGGCAGACATGGACAGCCTTTTAGACCTAATAAGAAATTTGCATTTTTTTCTGAATATAATTATAATACACTGGAAGTTTTTGAAAAAGATTTGACTGTTGAACATACTTCTATTGCTAATCCATAGAAAATTGACTGCAGTGGAACATTAATGGAAACTGGAAGGTCGATGGGAATTTATTTAAATATCAAAGTGAAATAAAATATTGGCACACACTTGAGTGATTGCAGTAGGGTAGATGAAAAGTGGTTACTCTTCAGGATGTTCCTTTCAATATGGCCATACAGTTTTCTTGCTGATCCTAAAATGCAAACAGTTTACTCTTGTAGACTTTTTTTATCTCTGCAGTTCCCATATCTTTGATGATATTCCCCAGTTCTTTTGCAGGGTATCACCACACTTCATTTTACTCTGTTCAAATGTCACCACAGCAAAGCCATCTTAATACAATTTTACTCCCCATCAATCATAATCTCTTTCACAACCTGATTTTATCTCATATAAATTATATATGCAATATAAAATAGAGTATATATATCACATGTACACATTCACACATATATGTATATATAATGAATATATTAAGTCATATATTTATTTATTTTCTAACTTTTACAGTTGAATGACTTAAACTTGGGTGTGATTGTCTTGAAAACCACTAAACTTTGGCATTTACTACATTGACAAAACATGACAATTTTTCACACAATGATTGACGGAAAGACAGTCTGCCAAATTCAGAGCTTAGGGAAAAAAGTGCAGAATACATTTAAATGAAAGAAATGTATCTTTTTTACTTTATAGTAAACAAACCAGAACCTAGAGAATGTAAGCAAAATATTTAAGGCTATAATGAAATAATTTCAAAACTGGGCCTAAAACAAAATTTTAGTTCTAAGCCTATTTTACTTACACAATGTGTTAAACAGAAAGAAAAACATATTTTAAATGAAAAACATTTTAAATGAAAAAAATGATAGGTCATGAAATGACACGTATCTGATTCAAATTCCAACACCATTAAAAAATAAAATCTGTGCTCTTGTGAATGTTTAACATTTGAGTCTGTTAAAGAACAACAGTATTTTCCTTGGAAAATTGTGATAGGGATTATGAATGCATTATGGGAAGTGCCTAATAGCAGAGACATTATCACTGTAAACTTAATTAATTAACAGTTGTTTGGTTGTGATGCTTGGGCTAGTAGTATTATCATTGGTTATTACTGGTAGCTAGAATCTGAGAGTTTATAATTTGAAATGGTCAACTATCTTAACTCCTCAATAATGAAGCCTATTTGTCATCATGGTTATCTTGTAAAACTGTGCCAAGAATGAATTAGACATAAGAAAAGAGATTTGTGTTTTATTATTAGTTATATGTGTGTTTCTAATATTAAAATAAGGTACATATTTGCTTCTAAATCAAACCATCTTTTTGTCAAATTAATTGTCACATGTATCCTTTTTTTTGAATATTATACTATGGTTACATTAAATTATATTCATTCTTGCTATAGTCCTGTTATCTAGTCTTAACTTTTTTCCTCCTTATATGAACAAATTACATGAGGGTATACTCTTATTATTTTTTTCCAATAGTTTTGGATGCAGAGTTTATTTACATTAATGCCATATTTTTACCTTAACTGAATATTCCTTCTGTGCAATATAAATTTAGGGCATTTATTTTTGCCTTTGTAGTGTGGAGATCTTCCCACACAACTCCAACTGTCAAAAAGAAGGCATTTCATTGTGTGTGGGAGTGTTGTCTGACAGCCTAATGGATAAATGACATATTTAAACAATTTTACTATATTAAAGATTTCTGTCTAAAGTGTTTTGCGGTTACTTTGTTCGCTATAGAAAATGACATATTTTAGAAACTTAAAGCTGATGTTCCTTATTTAGCCTGTCAATTTTAGTTTCAGATACAGGAGTGTTCAGAAGTCAGTGCTATAAACATGGCTTATTACATATTTTACACATTAGTTCTGGTTTCTTGAATTAGTCTTATCACATATTAGTGCCTACATTAGAAAAGTAATTATTGATATAGTATTTCTCATCAAAGTGATCATTAAAAACAAGTTAAATTAAATACACCCTCTATTTGACACTTCTCATTAGAAACTCTTCCTTCTTTTGATTTCTCTGGTACTACACAGCTTTGCTTCCCCCTTGGAGTGCTGCAAATGGTTCTTCTCCTAATGGGCTTTCTTTTTCTTCTCTTTAAGTGTTAACACAGGATATTACAAAAGGTAACTAAAGAACATAAAACCTGGTGAAGAAGCAGTGTCAGCAACATGACAAAATAGAAGGTCCTAGACTCTCCTTCCTCTACAAACTGTTTCAGCAACAATATATGTGCAGGTTTTCATGTGTGTGTGAGAGGAAGAAATCCAGAACTATTTGAGAGAATCCCACACCCTGGCAAGTGAGATTCATCAGTCACATTCACCTGGTGAGAAAATTTTAAATATGCTTTTACTGTAACCCCTCCCCCCAACAAAGTTTCATATGATCATATGATTAGAAGGAAACTCAGCATCCTGATTTTCATTGGAAATTTTTTCCAGAAATATTAGACAACATATTTAACATTCCAGTATTTTTAGGGGTTGTTCAAAGTACTGGCTTCTGTTTCACCTGTCAGGGAGTATTGACAGTACTAAATATATTCTAGCTGACTGGAGACAGTGAGAACAAATATGGCAATGTGGACTAGCATGAAGGTTAAAGGAAAGTACCAGAATCTCTGGCCAGGTTGATTGATTAGAGTCTTCTTCTTATGAGGTCAGTCCCTGATTGCTGAGAGAAGTGACTGTTTATTCTAACGTGGCAATAAAAAAAAAAGTCAAGAAAAATGAAGAAACAAGGAAATGTGTTTCAAGCAGAGAAATAAGATAAATCTTTATAAACTGACTTTAGTAAAACAGAGATATATAATTTACCAAACAGATAATTCAAAATAATCATGATAAAGTTACTCAATGAGATCAAAAGAACAATGAATGAGCAAAGGCAGAGTCCCAACAAAGTAGTAAAAAAAATTTTTAAAATACCAAATGCAAATCTTAAAGCTAAAAGTAAAATGACTGAACTAAAAAAAATCACTAGAAGTGTTCAACGGCAGATCAGATCAAGCAGAAGAAAGAAGTAAAAAATAAGTTTGTTTTCACCTTTCACAAGTTTATAATATGTCAGTTGATAAAGAAAATTAATTTTAGTAACTGCTTTTTAGAAGTGCTGTTTGAAAAAAAATTACTGGCTTTTTGTTCTCAGCCAGTGCTTCAGAGGTTATTGTGCTTATTGCTGGAAACTACAGGTAGAAATTTAGTAATGTTGGCCGAGTGCGGTGGCTCATGCCTGTAATCCCAGCACTTTGGGAGGCGTAGGTGAGAGGATTGCCTGAGACCATGGTTGTAAGACCAGCCTGGGCAACTTGGTGAGACTTCATCTCACAATACATCAAAAAATTAGCAAAGCATGGTGTACACTTCCGGCTACTTGGAAGGCTAGCTGGAAGGATCACCTGAGCACAGCAGGTCAAAGCTGCGGCAGCTATGAACAGTGTGCCACTACACTCTAGGCTGGGGGATAAAGTGAGACCCCGATTCAAAAAAAAATTTAACAACATGGAAGGTCTTTTGTGTCAGTAATTAAATTATATCATTCTAATCAGTGTCTACTTAATATTTTAACCCAGAATTTCACGTTAGCAGAGGAACCTTGGTCATGAGTCACAGTTTTATATCATAGGTAAGTCTTTAGAGGAGAATGATATAGAATGACATACACTACTATAGATCAACATTTATTATAAATCAGCAATTATTAACAGTCTGGGATTTGGCATAAGGATAGATGTAATGAATATATATGTGTACCCCTTGAACATAAATTTTTAAAAAAATAATAAAAAAATCAATATATCAGTATAAGTAGTCCATAAAGGGATATATACTAATTTATTAAAAACATGACATTGCACAATAGTAGGGAAGGATAGTCTCATCAACAAATGTATCTGAGTTAATTGAATATCTATATGAAGAAACAGATTCTTGACCTTGTACCACATATTCATGCAAACAACAATAAATTCAGTAGCCTATGGGTCAAAATATAAAAGATAAACAATAAATTGTAGATATTTGAAGATAAAGTATCCTTTATGATCATGGGATTGGCAGAGATTTCTTAAAAAGTACACCAAAAATAATAAATTGAATCACATTAAAATTAAAAACTCCTGGCTATTTCCATTGCTCTGTGTCCTACCCTCCACGAGCCCAGGTGGCTCTGTTGCAGCCTCTGTTTCCCTGTGACCTTCAAGTATTGGGAGATTCATAGAGAGGATGGCCAGGACATCCTGGAAGCCAGGAAATGGGCAAGATGACAAATTAGAGATTTCCAATCATGCTTCATCCTCTGGAACAGTGTGAAATACTGTGGAAAAACCCACCCAGTGAATGTCAATTTGAGATGGAAAATGGATATTCATCAAAACAGCAGAGGACACCCCAGATTTCAAAGAGGAGAGCTTAGGTGAAAAGTCCCTGAGACGGTACGCTGCAGAAAAAAGTGAGTGCAATCCCTGGACCATGAGATGGGACTGAAAACTCCCCTCTGAGATGTACCTTCCAATTAGGAATCTGTGCAACTCAGGCCATGGGGGAGCACCCTATTTCTTCTGAGCCCTGGAGCTGTTTCATAGGGAAGTCAGGGTTGGTGAGAGGAAAAGACACCCAGTAATAACATGGATGCTCTCCCAAGTTCAGTCCACTGAGGAAGACACCATTTTTGATTGGGGCACATTTTGGCACCAACCACAGTCTCTGCAGGTACTTGGATTTCTGTTGAGAGACCTGGTGGCAGCTCGCTCTTAAGTGGGGCAGGAGCTTCCCACACCCAGTTGAAAGCAGGAGTGAGGAGTTCACCCTAGGGATTGAGACTGGACTGAGGCTTATTCCACACTGTGACTAAGAGCAACAAGAGACCCCCAAAAGCTGCATTTCCCTTCCAGAGAGACATGCAGTCAGAGTCAGATCTTCAATCTGGAATTGTTCTCAGTATGCCACTGGGTTGGTGCCTCACCCTGGTCTACTCCTTCAGGCAGTGATGAAAAGGGGCCCCAGCAACACCAAGAAACACCCAGAATATCAGCCTAAATAATGAGCCTAGCAGATTCCTCCACTCTCATGTTCTGGAACCTGCATCCTGAGCTGAAGGATAATTGTGGAGACCAGAGTTTCTCATGAAAAATGTCTCCTATGGACTAAATCAGTTTTGCAGCCTGGAATTCTTCAACTAAGCATCTAGCCTTCTTCCCAGACTAGTTGTTGTGGAATGACCAAGTAATACTGAAGAAAAACAGGATTCCCCACTCCTGGACAACTGGAAAAGCAGTCTAATGGACAGGAAACCAGACAAAGGACTTCATTTTGTATTTGAACCAGTAGCCTCTGCTTTCAGGATCCCCTAGACATCCAGATACAAGGAGCCCAAAGGATTCCTGCAAAATATATCCCAAAAGTAACCTCACAAAGGCATATCATTGTTAGATTCTCCAAAGTCAGTGTGAAAGAAAATATCCTAAAAGCAGCAAGAGAGAAGCATCAAATTACTTATAAAGAAAAGAACTTCAGACTAGCAGCAGATTTCTCAGCAGAAAAGCTACAAGTCATAAAAGAATGGAGTCTTACTTTTAGGACCTACTGAAGGAAAAAAAATGCCAACTACAAATATTATATTTGGCCAAACTAAGCTTCAAAAATGGAGAAATAAAGTTCTTCCCAAACAAACAAACACTAAAGGAATTTGTTGCCACTAAACTGGCCCTATAAGAGATACTCAGAAAAGTTCTTGGATATGAAACAATGACTCTTGCTATCATAAAATTGCAAATAAGTTCAGAGTTCATAGTGCCTATACAGCAAGTACACATTAGAATTTTCAAGTCAGTTAGTATACAACATAATGGCATAAACAAAACCTCACATATTCCTACTAACCCTGAAAATAAACTGGTTAACTGCTCCACTTAAAAGAAGTAGAGTGGCAAACTGGAAGGGAAGGAAAAATTTTTTAAAAAGCACCCAACCACCCAACCATATGCTGTCTCATCTATTTGCCAAAGACACTCAGGCTCAAAGTAAACGGGTGGTAAAAGATATTTCAGGCAAATGGACAACAAAAACAAGCAGGAGAAGACATCCTCATATTAGACCACTCAGACTTTAAACAAAAACAACTAAAAAAGACAGAGAAGGACATTATATAATAATAAAGGATGAAATTCAACAAGAAGATTTTATTTTGTTTTTGTTTGTTTGTTTTTTTAGATTGGAAAATATAGTTTATTTAGAAAGTAAATTAGAGAGAGAGAAAAAAGAGAATCACCTCCCCAAGGTAAGGGAGGGACCAAAGCTTAGAAAAACATAGTGGCCATAGCCCAAAGAGCCACCTGGCCAGACCAGAGTTTAGCAAAGCAATGGCCCAACAAGAAGATTTAACCATCTTAAACATATACACACCAAACACCAGATCACACAAATTCATCAAGCAAACACTACTGGAACTCTGAAAGCATGTCAATAGCAAAATAACAGTGAGTGACTTCCACACCCCACTGACATCACTAGACAGTTCATCAAAGCAGAAAATTAATGAGGAAACACTGGACTTATACAGGACTATAAGCAAATAAACCTAACAGACATCTACAGAACTTTCCACTCAACAACTGCAGAATATATATTCTTCTCATTTCTATATGGAACGTTTTCCAAAATAGACAATATTCTTGGCTGTAATGTAAGTCTAATAAATTCAAAAGCATCAAAGTTATACCAAACATCTTTTCAGACCACAATGGAATAAAATTAGAAATCAACACTAAGAGGAGCTCTCAAAACTGTACCACTGCATGGAAACTGAACCACTCACACTTGAATGACCCTTGGGTAAACAATGAAATTAAGACAAAATTTTTTTTAAAGCTTGTAGAAATGCGTGCGAGCAGCCAAAGGATACATGAAAAAATGTTGAGCTTCACTAGTCATCAAAGAAATGCAAATTAAAACTACACTGAGATACCATCTAACTCCAATCAGAATGACCATCATCAATAACTCAAAAAATAACAGATGCTGGAGAGGATGTGATGAAAAAGGAACACTTCTACACTATTGGTGGGAGTGTAAACAAGTACAGCTTCTGTGGAAAACAGTGTGGCAATTCCTAAAAGTTCTAAAAATCGACCTTTCATATGACCCCACAATCCCCCTACTGGGAATATACCCAGAAGAACTCAATTCACTCTATGAAAAAGATACCTGCACACATATGTTTATCACATATGTTGTTGTTCACAACAACAAAACATGGAACCACCGTGCTGCCCATCAAAAGAGGACTGGATAAAAAAATGTGGTACATATACACAATGGAGTATTACGTAGCCATAAAGAAGAACAAAATCATGAACTTTGCAGCAACCTGAATGGACTTAGAGTCTATAACACTGAGTGATCTTTCACAGAAACAAAGAACTAAGTATCACATCTTCTCACTCATAAGTGGACCTTGAACGACTATCTTAATACTATAAGAAAAGGAATGACAGTAGCAGGAAACTGCAGAGGGGTGGGGTTTCGGGGAGGTGGGATTGGCAGTAGTGGGAATCTGCCTGGGGAAGGTGGGGCACACTTCATCAACAAGGGCACCTGCATAACGAATATTTGTATACATAACCCTTAATTCTACCGCATAATTTTAAAATTAAAAATTAAATAAATAAATAAGTAAAATAAAAAAGGAAAAACTTCTTAAAAAAGTGTTGAAACAAAAGTAAATAGTAACACAACATACCAAAATCTCTGGTACACTGCAAAAACAGTTTATAACACTAAAGTCCTACATCAGAGAGATCACAAATTAACAGCTTAATCTTGCAACTCAAAGAACTAGAAAAACAAGAACAATATAATCTTAAAACTAACAGAAGAAAAGAAATTACAAAGATCAGAACTGAACTTAATGACATTGAAAAAATAATACAAAGGATTAATTAATCAACAAAGTTGGTTTTTGAAAGGATAAACAAAATTGATAGACTATTAGCTAGACTAACCAAGATAAAAAGAAAGAAAACTCAAATTCAGTCAGAGATGACAGAAGGGACAGAAAATAGAATTTTTTAAAAAAAGACACCAGGTACTATGAACACTATATGGCAATAAACTGGAAAACTTAAAGAAAATAGATAAATTTCTGAAAACATACAACCTCCCAAGATTAATCATGAAGAAATAATAGTCTGAGTAGACCATAGTAAGCAAAGATATTGAATTAATAATTTTTTAAAAATCCCAACAAAATAGTCCACGGTCAAATGGGTTCACAGCCAAATTTTATCAGACATATAAGAAGAGCTGGTACCAATCCTTCTAAATCTATTTCAGAAAATTGAGGAGGAAGGACTCCTTCCTAATGTGTTCTATGAAATCAGTATCACTTTGATACCAAAATCAGGCAAGGACAGAAGAAAAAAGAAAATTACAGACCTATTTCCCTGATAAATATACTGAGGGCACCAAAAAAAGATATATACATTTTAAGAGATGTTGTCGATGTATTACTTTTCAATGTTGAATTGAATTACAGTAGCAATGTGTAGTATCATGGTTCACTAAAAAGATGGCATTAATCAAATGAATGCTAGCGTCATCATGTAACAGGCAGGACAGTCAAAAGAAAATGGTGGAAGCACAGTTCATTCAAGGAGAGCAAGATCATTTTGAAATGCTATCTGAAATTCAAGTACATTGTGGAAGTACGAAAATGAAGGTATGAATATGCAACAGAGCCTCTAACAGGCCTAACTATTCCACGAATTTGTGATAAGTTTGAGATGCATGATACTGTATGTGATGTGCACAAGATCTGGAAGGCCTCATACAGCAACAAGTCCTGCAGTAGTTTGCCATAGTCAAGTGTCTGGATGCTGATAGCAACCACTTTGAGCACCACTTGTAATTGCAGAAGTCAAACGCAACTAGTATTCATATTTTGTTATTGTTATATAAAAGAATTACATTTTTTATACAGTTTTTTCCTTTCTTAAAATATGTATACATTTTTTGGCACCAACTGTAGATGCTAAAATCCTTAACAAAATACTAGCAAACTATATTCAACAACATATCAAAAAAATTATTTATCATAACCAATGGGTTTCATTCCAGGGATGCTAGGATGGTTTAGTATCCACAAATCAATTAATGTGAGACACCACATAAACAGAAGCAAAAATAATAGCCATATGATCATCTCAATAGATGCAGAAGAAGCATTTGACTAACTCTAACATTGCTTTATGATAAAAACCCTCAACAAACTTGGCATTGAAGAAACATATTTCAAAAGCCAAGAGCTATATATGACAAACCAACAACAGACATCATATTTAACCAGGAAAAGTTGAAAAAAATTTCCCTAAGAACAAGAAAAAGATAAGAATGTCTACTCTCATGACTTTATTTCAACATCATACTGAAAGTCCTAGTAAGAGCAATCAGACAAGAGAAAGAAATAAAATATGTCCAAATTGACAAGGAGGAAAACTATCTCTGATAATGGATTACAAGACTGTATACCTAGAAAACCCTAAGAACTTTTCCAAGAAACTTCTAAACCTCATAAATGACTTCAGCTAAATCTCAGGTTATAAAATCAACATACAAAAATCAGTAGCATTCCTGTATACCATCAATGCTCAAGCCACGGACCAAATCAAGAGCTCAGTCCCAATCACACTAGCCACACAAAAATAAAACACCTAGGAATACACCTAATTAAGAAAGTGAACGATTTCTACAAGAATAACTACAAAACACTGATGAAAGAAATTTTAGGCGACAAAACAACTGGAAGAACAGTCTATGTTCATGGATTGATGAATCAATATTGTTAAAATGACCATATTGCCTAAAGCAATCTATAGATCTAACACAATCCCGATCAAAATACCATCTTCGTTCTTCACAGAACTAGAAAAAAAATCTTAAAGTTTGTATGGAATCAAAAAAGAGCCTGAATAGACAAAGAAATTCTAAGCAAAAAGAACAATTGTGGAAGTATCACACTATAAAGCTATGGTAACTAAAACAGTATGGTACTGGTACAAAGACAGGCAGATTGACCAATGAAACAGAATAGAGAACCCAGAAATAAAACCACATTTCTACAACCAACCAATCTTTGACAAAGTCAACAAAAATAAACAATGGGGAAAGGACATCCTATTCAATAAATGGTGCTGGGAAAATTGGCTAACCATATGCAGAAGAATGCAACTGGACCCTAACGTTCACCGTACACAAAAATGTACTCAAGATGGATCAGACTTATATAAATATGACGGCTGAAACTAAAAAAAGTCCTAGAAGAAAAGCTAGGCAACACTCTGTCTGGCATCAGCTTAGACAAATAATTTATGACAAAGACTCCCAAAAGCAAGTGCAACAAAAACCAAAATAGACAAATGGGATTTACTTAAACTTAAAAGTTTCTGCACAGTAAAATAAATAATCAACAGAGTGAACAGAAAACTCACTGAATGAGAGAAAATCTTTTCAAATTATGCCTCAGACAAAGGGTTAATATCCAGAATCTACAAGAAATTCAAAAAAATCAGCATGATAAAAACCAATAACCCCATCAAAAAGTGGGCAAAGGACATGAATAGACATCTCTCAAAGGAAGACACACAGGCGGCCAACAAATCTATGAAAAAAATGCTTAAAATCATCAAGCATCAGAGAATTGCAAATTGAATCCACAATGAAATATCACCTCACACAAGTCAGAGTGGCCATTATTAGAAAGTCAAAGCAAAACAGTTATGGGTGTGGTTGCAGAGAAAAAAGAATGCTCATTCACTGTTTAAGGGATTATAAGGTAGATCAACCTCTACGGAAACAGTCTGAAGATTTCTTAAAGAGCTAAAAATTGAATTACTATTCTGCATGTGCAATACTAACATTCAGACCATATTGAGAATATATGCGGAATGTCTTTAAATCAATTTGAAAAAGATTGAAAACATAAAAGTAAATGATCAAGAGACATGATATGACCCCTTCACAAAGCAAGGATAGCTAAAATATTAACGAACATATGAGAACTAAAACCTAGCATGATGAATCATTCCACAATCACCTGAGCATGCTCATATGGTAGTGTGGGAGGCAAAATGGGGAGGATAGGAATGGAAGGATTGAAAATATTAATAGTATTGATGATATGAAGTGATTGTAACCAACAGATATTATTGGTGGGAGAAGTAAACAGGCAAACAACTCTACCAAAATGAATATGCATATCTTATGCCTCAGAAATTCCACTTTAGATATCCTCATAAAAGTATTATCTGTAGTATTACCAAAATGGAAAGAAAAATTACTTTTTACAAATAAATAAATACATTTTGGAATGCCCAGACAACTAATACAAAATGGCAACTGAAATCAACATACTAATCCTACACTCAGCACAGAAAGACGTTGTAAAAGCCCTTGGTGTATCACAATCAATGCTGTATGATTTCATTTACATTAAATTCAGAAATAGGCAAGTTTGAGGCATGGTGGCTGCCCAAGAAAGAATTTTTGACAGAGTTTTCATGAGGGCTACTTTTGGGATGCTGGAAATGTTTTTTTAATTTTTTTTATAGGCAGAGATCACATGGGCTTATTCACTCTACATTTAAGAATTGTTACTATACACTTATTTGTGTAAACAACTCTATGTAAGATTTGTTACTTAACATATTTTTATGTCCTTGTAATTGCATTTATGATTTAACTCAATTTATAAACAAAGAGTGCAGATTTGGGGCTTCTATTATTCAAACAGAGGTTCAAATCCTAAGCACTTATATATTAGTATAACACTGGACAAGTTATTTTTAGTTTTCAGAGCTTGTTTACTTATATGTTAAATTGAAAATACATTATGGAACTAAAAGATCTGTGAACAATAAAATTGCTAACATTTTTACCAGTTTGTATACCTTGTGCATTACACACAGAATTCCATCTAACACTCTTAATAACAGTACAAGGAAAATTGTTTTATAGACTCTATTTTAGAGATGAGAACATGCAGCCTTAGAAGTTATTAAATATCTTGCCTAAATGTCTTACAGCTAGGAAGCGACAAAGTCATTATCCTTTTTCTTGTATACTACATCGTACTTCTAAATATAGTATTAAATGGTATGATGCATTTAGAGTACTAATGTGTGGAAAAATCTTTGGGTTACAAATTGTAAAATCATGGCTCAAGTTGGCATAGGCCAATGGTGGAAATTTTACATCTGATAAAGAAACTTGCAAAGCAGGCAAAAACATACTGGGAATTAGCAATGTTTGCAATAAAATAATGCCTGTTAACATGCACCTCCCTCACTGTTTACTGTTAATCCACAGAGAAGGGTTCTGAGCAAAATGGCTTGGATTCTAAATCCACCCCTATGACCAATATTACAGGAGTATGGCTGACAGTCTGTAATGAAACAACATAGTAGGAGAGAGGGGAGAAACAGCTCCTTAAATATATGCACGTGTGTTATCTGTATTGTATTCAGATATTAATGATGGAATTGGGGAAGACAATAGTTGTCCAGCATAAGCACTAGCACAGAAACATTCAAGAAATGGCAGGGATTACAAGCATTTTCATTTGTTTAGAGGAAGATTTTTCCTCTTTATTCACTGTCTTTCTCATATTTTAAAAGTGAAAATATATTTTCTTTCCCACCTTCTTCTTTTAGCCATTTTTCAGCAAGTGCTGTGAATATTATATCTACTTTTATAATTTTGAGAATTTAAGGTCCTTATAAAGACTTTCTGTAGCCTGCTGTCTTTGAAGAATATGGAGAAGATAAACAGGGGCAATTATACCTCTGCCTTGGAAGTAGAGTTTTGATTCTTTTCCCACAGCCTCTATTTTCTCCGAGATGAGAAGGAAAGTGGCACTCAACAGGTAGTAAGGATGCTAAAGAGGGCTTAGCCCTGATAACATTTTTATAGATGATCTATTGCTTTCTCTTTCTCTTTGTCATCAAAATGTATTTCAAACTGTTGACAGTAGGGCTAAAATCAGGAGTGGAAGTCAGATCGATCTTATGATTGCTTTTACACCAGTACTCCTTGGCATATCTCTGTTTGAGTATGAATCTCAAATTCAAAATCCTAAAGCAAATACTCTTTTACTTATTCATTATCAGAGATTAGGCATGTGGGTTTAGATAATCTACAGCTGACTCTAATACCCAAGTGGCCTAAAGAAATTAATGACTTTCAAAATTAAGTCAGAGCAGCAGGGAATGTATTAGAACGGTGGTTCTCATCTTTGGCTACACATGAGAAATGCATTGGCAGTTCCTAGAAATACAATGCCAGTCTCCATAACAGACCAATTAAAACATAATCTCTGGGGGCATGTCCTGGGTATGGTATTTTCTAAAATGCTCCTTAGGTGGTTAAAAATTTCCCCAAACATTGCTTAAATCCTAAGAAAAATAAAGTACCTCATTGAAAACCACTGCATTAATGCCAGGAAGAATTTACCTTAATAGAACACTGTTTTTCTGTTTATTTTAACACACCTTGGAAATATTTCTGATTGATATCATTTGAATATTTAAGGAGAGAATAGAGGAGAAAGGCTTTAGATTTTCTCCTCTTCAGTTCACTAATGAATCTGAGCACAAACGCTGAGTCAAACGTCTGCCTTTTTTTCATTTGTCTCAGCTGAGTAGAGATAAAATGTACATCAGTTAGGGGAAGAAAAAAATACTCAAAATGCTGAACTTGCTTTTGCTATAAGTAGAACCAATTACTTGCTTGGCTATTCTACACACATAAAAGGTATCTGAAGCTCAAGTAAGCTTCAAATTACAGGCACGAACTGGTGTTACTTGTAGGTCTTAATCACTGGTGGCAGTGTCATTTCTAGGTCATAAACATGCTTTGTCAGCTGATATTTGTTTTTTTTTTCTTTAGAGAGCCTTGAGACTGTCATTTACAATATGTTTATGTACTTATTAATCAAACTCATAAAACTTTTATAATAATAAAAAATAAATAAATACATTTTATGTATTTTCAAATACATCTTTTTTTCTTCTTAAGGTAACTTTATCCCAAATAGCTCTTATTTCTCCACAGTTAGCTAGAAACACCTCTTCATTAAAAGAACGTTTTTTTGTTCCCCATTTTCTCCTTTAATATATTTGTGTGTCTAAATTATACACATACAAACGCACACACACAATCTCCTTAATGAAATAGAGATGACAAATATTCACCAGCGAAATTTACTTTTAATTATTTAAATAGGCTTATGCCCAGAGCTACTTTTTTTTAACTTAAATAATGAGTATTGTCAGAGTATACTTTTAAGATCAAGAAAATTAAATCCAATTTCAGTATTACAATATGTAGATCATGTCGTTATTTTGTATATATATATATATATGCATATGATGATATTGAACATATAGAACTTTTTAAGTAAATTACTACTTAAATTACTAATGGCATAAATAGAGATAAATTAACGAGTTAATAAATCAATATTTCTGAATTTTCTGGGGTACATAAAAGTAGATGTCAGAGAAAATGGATAGAATGTTAATGACTATTATTTTAAAAACTTCTGGTGAAAATTAAATAGTGCACTCAAGTTTCTTACTTATGATACTCTTTTACCAAATGAACATTCCAAGATGTCAACAAATTCAGGATAATTAATATATAATGAAAACACAATTACAGCTTGAAAACTATATTTTTGTTATTCCATTTCATTTGTCAAACTGTAAAACATATAGTCATCCTTGTAGAAAAAAATTATAAAACTTTATTGGAATATGTTATAATAGATGTAACAAAAGGTAGATGTATGCTATGTTACAGATAGAAAGAATAAGTCATGTGAAGCTGAGGATTGTCCCCCAAACTAATATAATCAATACAGTGAGTACAACAACAGTGCAATCAATGGAGCTGAATAAGAAAATTCTCAAAGGTATAAAATGTTGACTATAACCGGGTCATTTCTGAAAAGGGTAAAGTGAAGCAACTTGTCCTTTATGACACCAGGACTTATTAAGAAGAAATATTAATGTTGATATTGTGGCATTAACTCTGTATTATTCAAATAGAATAATAAAATAAAAATTCCAAAAACAGGTAATTTTTGTAGTTGGCAGAGGTTGCTTCTCAGGTCAGTTAGAAAAGAAGTAGTGTTAAAAAATGGAGCAGGAATAAAATGACATGAAAAAAAGATAGACTTGATTCAACAGTGCACCCTTATATACAAAGACCAACTTCACATGGGACAAAGTCTTAAGAGTTAAAATATATCAACAATAACAATTGTAACAAACAAAAAAACAAACCACCTTGGAAACAAATAATACTGAGTGACCTCTCACAAAAACAAAAAACTAAGTATCACATGTTCTCACTCATATAGTAGACCTTGATCATCCATCTGCTTAACAACCTGACCATCTGTGAAAGATAATTCAAGGCCAGTTAAAAACTCAAAAGGCCTTAACTGTCACCCAGAAAGATGCCTTAT
>CAUYQG010079777.1:0-20510 GCA_963574415.1 Tarsius wallacei
GATCCATGGGGCTTTGCCTCCGTCATGGCCGCATTTGGCTGGAGCCTTTCTCACAGCCGGCATTTTTCCTGTTTTCAGGTCCCTTTTACCTTACTCTTTTCAGGGATTGCGGCTCCCGGCACTTTGCAGCAATGTGAATGCAGCTGGAGACCATCATACTAAGTGAACTATCACAGAAACAAACAACTGCATGTTTTCACTCATAAGCAGGCCCTGATCTCTACACAAAGCTGGTAACAACAGATGATGGACACCACTAAAAGGAGAGAGGGAGGGAGGATGGATTAGGGGCACATAACCACGCACTGGGTACCAGGTCCACCATCAGAAGGAGGGAGGACCTACTAGAAGTCAAGACCTTACCTGCATGCAATTTATTTGTGTAGTAAATCCTCACATGTACCCCACATTTCTAAAATAAAAATTAAAAAGATAATCATTAGCATATAGATAAGAATATCTTATTTATCTTAATATTCCAGTAAGAGTAGCAGTGAAAGTTAATATTTGTTGAATGAACAAATTGATAAATAAGTGAATGAGCGGAGTTCTGACGACAAAGTTGTATAATTCATTTTTAAACACAAATCTGCTGGGACTTTTACATCCAGATTAGTTTTCCCTACTTCAGAGTGATCAACTTGGATTCATTCCCATAATATTTTTATTGTCCATGGCAGTTTCAAGCTCCTGTAGGAATTAGTTGTGTTCAGAGCACATGCTTTTACCAATCTTCAGTGGTGGAGACTTTTCATCTATTGAGGGAGAGTGTGATTTCTGGAAACAACCAAAAGTAACTCAAAGCCACATTTGGTGAATGACTGAGGAATAAGAGAGATAACCATATTGGTCATTCACAGTTTTAAATTCTGAAGTACTAGAACTTAATTTCTAGTTCTAAAGTCAGTTTTAAAATAGCAACACTGAAATGTTTGAGCTTCAAAACTACAACCTCCCATGGCGATAACTTTAAGGTCCAACATTGTATAACTTCTAGTGAAAAAATATAAAATAAAAAACGGCATAGATTTACATATAGATTGCACATAGAAATAAAATATAGGGGGGTGGGACTGGCAGTCGAGGGAAATTGCTAGGGGAGGGAGGGGCACACCTCATCAACAAGGGTACCTGCATGATCAATGTTTGTAGACCTAACCCTAAATTGTACCCCACATCCTTATAATAAATAAATTCATTAATAAAAAAGAAATAAAATATATACTTTTTTAACAGATAAAGTTTAGGTGTTCAGTGTTGGCTGAAAGCAAGCATCCTTCAATTCTTTAAAAAAAATTTCCAATGTAAGTTTTTAAAATTTTTAAATTTTAGAATCATGAGGTGTATGTGACGATTTGTTACATAGCTATATTGCTTGAAGGCAAAGTTTGGCTTCTGATGGGTCCCCCTTCCCCCCAGCGGTGATCACCGATGGGTGGTTTTGTGTCCCTTATCCCCCCTTCCTCTCTCCCTCCTTTGGCGTGCCCAGTGTCTTTTGTTCTCATCCTTGTGCTCATGTATGCCCAGCGCTTAGGTATTTGGTTTTTTGTTTTTTGTTTCTGTGATACTTCACTTACAATGATGGTCTTCCGCTGCATCCATGTTGCTGCAAAGGGCACGATTTCGTTCTTTTTCATCATCCTCAACTTCTTTTTCTCCCTTATTCATCTTCTCCACCCTCCCTGCCACCATGCCACTTAGTGTTCCTTGGGTCATAACAGCTGTGGTGATTAAAGTGCCCTATGAGTACACTCAAGGACTGATGACAATAGAAAAGAGTGTGGGAATCAGTAAATGACAGGGGAGGTGGTCCGTACCTTACTGTACTTTGATTCTTCTGTGCTTTGTCACTTTATCTGACCCCTGAGTCAATCTGACTGGGATAAAATGAAGTCTTTGTTTGGATGGATTCTGTAGGATTACATTTTTATTAAGAGGACTTCACTCCAATATTGGGGGGAGGCAGAGAGAAACCAGTGTTTGTAGAAGACTCAGGAGACCTAGATTCTAGTTCTGCCAATATTAATAATTACTACTATTACTACTACTTCTGTGCTTTAGATTTGCGGTGTTTTGTACTTTATGAATGTTTGTTACATACTTCATCTCAATTATTCTTCACAGCAGCTCTATGAAATAGGAGGACCTCAGTTGACCCATGGTCGACTCAGTGAAGTGAGCACACAGTAAGTTTTCTGGGTATTCATTCAAGAATGACAAGGCAAGGCGCTTTAACTCTCGGGGCTGGATATGCTAAGACCTACTTATGTTGTAAATTTTATGCTCTACTCTTTGAATGAAGTACGCTATATTGTTATGCATGAGCGTATAGTTTTGAGTTTCTTGAGGTACCCCAGAAACAGGGGATTACTCCCCCATGGTAAGAGTTAGAATATGCACAGCAGGAAAGCACGAGTTACATTAAAATTAAAGACATAAGGAGAGAATAAAGTCACGGAAGTGTTGATTTTGAGCCTATTTTAGTCTTACTACTTCTTCCTCCAGGCCGGGTAGAGCCATTACTCTTATCTGTGAAGTTGCTATGGAAACCCATTGCATTCCTCTCCCTTTGCACAGTATTTTTCTCAGGCACTCTCTATCTCTCAAAAATCTTAGCAATGAAACAGACATCAAACCCCAGCAGATTAAAAAATGGGATTTATATTTCTTCTCCCTATCCTTACCCTCCTCCTTTCAAAGGCATGACTATTGACAAATTGGTGGCTCATGAATTCTCCCCACAATGCTCCTTTTTCTATGCAGACAGATGCTGACAGAGGGGCTGCTGTGCTGGATGGAGGGTGGCCCGTGATTGTGTCTGCGGGGCTCCTGCCGACGACAGTCACACCTGCCGTGGGCACAGGTGCTCCGTCCTGGTTTGAAGGCTGACAGCCACTCGTCACACTTGGAGCAACACGAGAAACACAGGATTAGTGTTCATCAACATCAAAACGGTCGAGCAGGTGACAGAAATGGGGGGGGAGAAGAGGCTTGGTTTACTTTTGTGGATTCTGAGTTCACTGACCAAATGGGGGTTAGGGAACCACAGGAAAAATCTGGAAGCGTTGCGTCCATAGGGCTTTTAAGAAAATTATTTAATTTCAATAGCTTTAGGGGTGCAAATGGTTTTTGGTTGCATGAAGCACTGTATAGTGGTGAAGAAGTCTGGGCTTTAAGTGTACCTGTTACCCCCACTGATGCACACTGTACCATGGGGTTCTAAATTAATCTTGCAGGTGACTTTTTTTTTTTTTTTGAGACAGAGTCTCACTCTGTCGCCCAGGCTGGAGTGCAGTGGCACGCTCACCGCCACCGCAGCCTTAACCTGCTGGGCTCTGGCGATCCTTCTGCCTCAGTCTTCCAAGTAGCTGGAACTACAGGTGTGCACCACCATGCCCGGCCAATTTTTTTACATATTTAGAAATGAGATCTCGCCAAGTTGTCTAGGTGGTCTCTAATCCCTGGGCTCAGGTGATCCTCTCACCTCTGCCTCCCAAAGTTCTAGGATTACAGGCATGAGCCATGTGCCTGGCTAATTTTTTACCGTGTTCTGATGAGAGGACTTTCTCATTAAGTCTATCTTCCAGTATTAGCAAATGTGTGCTACACAAGTGTTCTTGTTATTATTGTTACTATTGCTGCCTACGTGTGACCTCTCCAGCATGGTGGCTTCAAGACAGTTGGGCTTCTTGCACACTGGCCAACTTCCCTCAACACTGAGCATCACAAGAGAAATAGGTAGAAGCTGATAACCATGGATGAGCTAGCCTCAGAGGCAAATAGCATCACTTTCACCAGACTCTTTGCTGAAGCAATAATAAACCCACAAAGACACAAGGAGAGGGAGACATGGACCCACCTCTTGATGAGAGATTTAAGAATTGGTGGCTATTTAAAAAACCTCAAATAAGTGAGTTTTCTAGAAAACCGTGGCAAACTTCTTTAAGCACCACACTTTTAAAACTTCCAACTCTTTCTTGATATCTCAGAATCTTCGTTAATAGCATCGATTAATGCACTGTGTGGAAATAAGTGTTATCTCCTGGGCATATTGAGTGGAGTAAGATTTTCTTTAAAAACGATCTTTAGCCGGGCTCGGTGGCTCAGCCTGTAGTCCCGCACTTTGGGAGGCTGAGGTGAGTGGATTGCCTGAGCCCGCGGGTTCGAGACCCGCCTGGGCAATGTGGCGAGACCTCATCTCTACCATAAATCAAAAAATCAGCCGGGCATGGTAGCGCATGCCTGTAATGCCGGCTACTCAGAAGGCTGAGGCGGAAGGATCGCCGGAGCCCAGTGGGTCGAGGCTGCAGTGGCCGGGAACGGCCACTGCACTCCAGTCTGGGCGACAGAGTGAGACTCCAACTTAAAAACAAAACAAAACAAAAAAACGATATTTTTGCTTAGTGTTCACTCTGTTATGAGGGTTTTACATATTTTATCTCACTTGATTTATGCAATAACCCAATGGTAGACAGAGTGTTAGCTGGATTTCAAAGGTAGGAAAACTGAGACTCAAAGACAACTTGCTTAAAGTTGCACAGCTAATAAGCTTCAGAGATAGGTTACTAACTCTGGAGTGGTAGACTGCAAAACCCAGATTTTTTTTTTATGGAGGACTGAGGATACTCACTTTTTATTCTTTTTGGAGGAAATAGGAAATTGTCTCAGGCCTAAGCCCCCTTCAGGCTCTCCTTTCTCTGCCCAAAGGAAAGCGACTTCCTTTTCTTCTATGATGAAGTTGTCTCCTTCCATTCTCACAGGAATTCTTTTCTCTGCATAACTGATATCGCCTCAATTTTCCCTTTACCTTTTATCACTGCAACAAAGACCACCTCAGAATCTGTTTCTGTTTTAAGAGCTTTACTGCCTATCATCATAGAAAAGATGGACAGACGACAAAAAACAATTTCCATGGGGAAATCACAGGCTTAATCTAGTCCACGTAGTTTTGAACTATGTCCTTGACTCTGGTCTGAAGTTCTAGACTCCTGTGTTGCCTTGTACATCTACATTTGCTTATAGACAAGGCCAATTTCCATTAGTTATAACCAGATGAAGATTGATGGTTAGTCCACATCTTCCTAGGTTACTCCTGAGAATCCTTCCTGGCCTTGTCGCATGGCACCTTAGAAAGAGGTAACTACTCGTTGTGTCCCCCACTCCAGCCTCCCATCAGGCTGCCCGGCCATGCCTCTGCTGTTGTTGTTCCCCATGGTGCCCTCTGCTGCCACCTCCATATGGCCTCAGACGGCAGGGGAGTGAGCAGAGAGAGTCTATTGCTTTCCTGGTTACCATTTTTTTCCCAAGCAAGGGGCAAGTCTTTCTCCAGATTCCCCACTGTGCAACCAAGGCCAGACTAATTTTGATAATTAATTGGAAGTTCAGGTACAGTATACAGAAGGGTCATCAACTCAGTAATAACTAGGAACTCTTACAAGATGACACCCTTCTCAGAGGATCCATAAACAGGGACCTTCTTTCCCACAGGGGTGCAGGGCTTCCGTGGCTTGACCTGCCTTATGTGCTCTGTGGTGTCTGTACTACAAAGTTCTGGCCATAACAACCCTGAAGACCAGAGAGAAAATTGTTCCCCTTTCCCCCAGTCTAAATCCCACTTTAGGAGTCTCCAGTTTCTGCCATAGGATTGACTTCTTTCTAGGAAGATTGATAGTAGGAATATTCACTTCCCTTAGGGAAAAATCATCCCTATCCCATGGCATCTTTTGAGTTTCTCATTGCTTTCTTTCTTTTTTTTTTTTTTTTCTTACTTCTGAGACTTGGAGAGTGTTGGTCTGGGGATAAGAGATACCCACTTAATTGAAGTGACAAAAGGAGGATCTTCCTCCATTAACTCATCACCCACCTCTAAGCCATGCAAGAAAGAGAGAGGAATTCATGGAGAGGGCTGTCAGCATGCCTTTTACATAGTCCATTCTTGGCTGAGAGTAAATGACATGGGGTGAGAGGTGGGTCTGGGCTTTCTTCTCACTCTACGTTAAACTTCAAGAAGCTTGCTAATTCCTTGAAGTCAGGGGAAATAAGAAAAGGTACCTAAATCACACTCAGTAAAAATTACAACTGTACCGTATACATGAAAGTCAGGTTGCATTGGAAAACCCTTGCAGTCTGGCAGGGCAAGGATGTACACAGACATGTTCCCTGCAGGCTTAATGTGGATCCATTGGAGGGGAAGCCGGTAACAGTCTCCTTAAAAAAGATTCTACTCAAGGGGACCACGTGAAGGGATGAGATCGTAGGGATAGATCTCTAGTTCTGCCAATATTGCTAATGTTGACCATCACAACTTTCTTTTCACACAGACCTTTGTTATGAGGATCAAATAGAATAATGCATATTTCAACATTTTGTAAAATGACCATGCTATTGAATAATGTTCAGACTAATGGACAACTACTTTATAATCCAAAGCTTTTCCATTATTTCTTTTTAGGGATTTTAGACATTTTTATATGCTCACCTGAGCAGTCTTACACTTCTCATATCCTGTAGGGGAAGAGCAACCCAAGACACCCATGAGCCACATGGTCTCAGTCCTACCTGTCCTATGTCTGATTGCCTAGATCTCTCTCTTTCCACTTCTGCTCGCACTGAGACTTTCTTTTCAGTTTCTGTTCTTTCTAGCTCATACCTTGTGCTTTACTCTTGGATTCCTGCCTGCTCTTGCCCTTGGCACATCAAGACTTGACTTCAGCTTCCCTCCTTGTGACTTGATTCCATGTGGTTCATGGACTTAGTTCCTCTTCACGTGCTCTGGTCTCCTTGCTCCCTGCCTGTTTCATATTTATTTCCTCTGGACCAATCTCTGATCAGTGGCCTCCTAGTCAATATTTTGGCAGTGTCTTCACTCCTTGAATACCCACACTTGCCCTTTTAATTTTGACTGGGGCTGATTCTCTTCTTTCTCTGATAGAGGGTAGAGAAAAAAGAAGAGGGAAGACTTGATAATGTGGCCTCTCGATAACTTGCTGCTGTGATACTGGGTGTCCTGGGTCCCTCACACCCTCAGGCTTTCTCTCAGGAACCTCTGTACCCGAGCACTCAGGAGACACACTGAGGTCTTGGCTGGTGCACACAAGAGAAAGCTACTCTGCTTCTGGGTCGGATGGCCTTACGCATCTAATGTCATGTCAAAAATAATGTCCCTTCTGCTAGCTGCCCTGGTTTTCAAGTAGGAAAAAGTTGTCACCCTTAATGACTCATATTTGTGACTCTTCCTTTTGGATTGTATAGTTAAGAATATTCTCATTCTAGCTCTGTTGGGGTGCAGGATCCTGGCACCAGTGGATCTCACAATGGAGATTAACAGCATAACTAATGTTGGTGTCTAGTAAGCGACCAGCCTTTCCCGGTGGCTATGCCTTCACGTCTTTCCTTTAAGCTTGGGCACCCAGCTTACTTTAGACCCCAGACGGCTGCTTGCATCTTTGCTAGCAGCTGCTAAGCGTGCAAATGAGAACTCTTTCATGAAAATAGGTCTGTGGCTATTATGGGTGTCCACTCTTATCTCAGAGAGAAAATGCTTATCTCTGAGTCTTATATAATTCAAATGAGAGAGCTGCATAATGTGGCTCTCTCCTTTAAATTACAGGGAATCAGTGGTCTGTCCTTCTGAAAGGTCCTCTGCATCTGCCTGAATGAAAATGACTCAAAGTGAGGAATGTCTAATGATGCTTGTCGCTGACACGCTCTCAGCATCCTTATCAGGCAGGGCGGCCAGCAGGAACCTCAGACATTTCAGAGATTTTTGCCCCTTGAGATCTCCTCGAGGTGCTTACATTAATTAGTCTGTTGCTAACATTCACATCAGATAAGTATCAGGGAGAGAAACACTTTGGTAAAAGGAAGGTTTTGGAACTGTCTCTGATGGATGAGAAAATTAGACTGAAAATGCCCACCTGTTATCATTTGAAGACTCTTTATGCAAAGAAGATTGCAAGGAATAGCTGCTTTTTTGCAGAAGACTTCTCGCCTGAAGGCTAGACATCAATTTGCAGGGATTTGAAAAAATATATGATGGTGGCTAAATTGCTGATGTGTTCTTTTCGCCTTCTGGAAGGATCATGTCGTGGCTGAACCCGTGAAACAATTAGTTCTCAGGAAGCTCCGCAACCCTTCCAATTGTTTTATGTGTAAAGCTTGGTTACAAGCACAGCTATGAGTCATGTTTGGAGGGAGCTGAATTTTATTAGTTCTTAGATCTGCAATTAGATCTGCAAGTCTTTATATGGAATGTCACTGTTGGTGACTACCCACTCCAGGGGCCCCATCATGGAGACGGACCCTAATATGGGTTAAGAGCAAAATAAATGCTCAGCGATGCATATGAGAACATTGCTTTAGGGGAAGAATTGTTAGAAGGAGGAAGAAAGGAAATCTACATGAAACTATGAGGGGTAAATGCTTCCTTGGAATCTTCTTCCTTGTGGCGTATTCCCACGTAGTAGGTGTGATGATCTTATCCTTGAAAAGAGATTGGCAGTAGCAGGATACTACCGGGGTGCAGGGGTGGAGCGTGGCACACAACATCAGTAAGGGTATCTGATCTTACACCAGTCAAAGTGGGGACCAAAGGGAGGCCCAAACTTTACTTGTACGATGTCCACTTGCATACCACATCCTGAACTGTATACCACGTCTTTAAAATAAATAAAATAAAATAAAAGCTGAAAAAGAACTGGGTTGGGGCCGAGAGAGAAGCAAATATAAGGCAGGTTGATGAGACCCACCTCTGAAGTAGGCAAACCACTCCCTCCCCACATCTCACATGCCTACGCTGCTTACTACTTAGACTTTAAGTTGAGCTTTGACTCCAAAAACCCTGGTTAGTGTTGGAAAAGCTGGTACTTGCCTGAGATGCTCTAACTCTCTAGAGAGAAGTTGGCTGTGGCCATGGTAGGTGATTAATGAAACCTTTGAAACATCAGGGTCCTGGGAGCCTGAACCAGGAGTGGAGATCTATTATCTAATATCTCTTAATAAAGTACCATATGTTTACCAAGTTATGGCATGAGGCTTTGGTGCCGTGGGATGAAGTATGCATAGTAATTCACGTTTGCTGGTCTCCCCCTATACCCCTGTACCACACATCTGTTGCATTTGCCTTCCTTCCTGAATCTTGGCATAACTTTTTGATACTCATAGTGGAGAGAAATAGTCTATATGCCTTAAAAACTGGTAGAAACAATTTTTAAAACACATGACACATGACACACCTTGTCCAAGTCCATGTTGAGAAGCTCACCTATTTCGAATGAAGGGCATACTTAGTCACAAACTGAGACACACGTCTACCCTGCGAGTGGCCGCAAGTACCTAATGTTATATTGGATTTTGCTTGTGTGTTCAGTACAGTGTACTATTAATTAATCCAATCTTGAGTTTCATGTGACTGAAGAAGTGAGACAGGAAAACAAATCCGTGGAACTTATTCAAAAGGTATGTTGAAAATAATATACTGGAAGTAAAGAAAAAATAGATTTGAAGATAGCAAATGAAGATTTTAGGTAACTGACTCATGGTATTACTGAGTTGTCAGGGCATTCAGGAGGACAGGTTATTAATAGGATCTTTGTCATGTTCCTTCACAATGTTCCATAGATGTTTTCCTGGGCAGGAGGGACCATGGGTCTGACCATTTCATTGTGTGTTTTGAGTCTTAATACCATATGCTGAGAGATAATGTAATAAATATGATGTGATATCGTATAATACTAATTAGGAGAAGGTGTGTACATGACATTGTTAAGTGCCACTTTGGAAAAAGGTGACCATTCTTTCCTCTTTCATGGTTCTCACAACCCAGTGATTAACTCAAGTTTCCTTCTTTCCCTTGACCTCTATAAGAGGTGCTGGTAACAAGTGTGACCCTCTCGAAGAGGAGCAGGAGGAGGAGGAGGAGGAGAAAGAAACAGATATTAGATGACTCACTTCTGTATCCTTTGAAATATTGGCAGTGTGTCGCATTTGTGTCTTCAGGACAGTTCTGTGGGTGACCTTGGACTGACCCAGTTCTCCCTGCTTTCTTGCTTGTAGTTCCCCAGAGTAACTGCAGAATGTGCTGGAAATGAAATACCCTGAGATAGGAAGGAACTGCCTGAAACAGCTTGGGCCTTGTTCCTGGCCCTCCTGGGGAATGTAACATCTTGAGTGAAGGAGGAACTGGCCAGGACAGCCTGGACTTTGTTTTTCCCTCCTTGGGAAGCAGGTTGAACTTGAAAGCATTAGCCCAATGAGTACTGTTTCCCCTGAGGTATGTAACCCAAGGGGTGCTGCCTTTCAGGGTCCCTCAGCTGTGGCACAAGTGGGGCACGTGTAGTGGAGACTTCATCTGCCCTAGGAAGCTTTCTTGACCGGCTCACAATGGCTCCTAGGCTTCTTTTGTCCTTTCCTGCCTGTCTGTAAGTAATAAACCTGCTTCATGTAATTCGTTGTGCATGAGTATGTTCTGTCTCACTGAACTCAGACGAGCTGGTGACCAGTACACAGTGAACTTGCTTGGCAGTGTTCTTTTTAACACAGAAATGAGCCTGACCCTCATATAGGAGTCAGTAAGCCTTCCTCAAGCTTAAGCGGCCATCTTCAAGCAGTCATACTGCTTTGAAGCTCCGAAGACTTTCTCCCAGCTGGGTAAGCAGACAACAGTTTATTCTCCTACTCCTGAAATCATGAATCCTTTGATCGTATTTGTTCCTGTTACTTTCTGAGCGTATATATTGTCCCAGATGCCTGCTGTTCAGCTACCTGCCACAGCTATTGTTGGTGTTGCTTATCCTGACATCTGGAATGATGGAATTCAACTTTTGCCCCCTCAGCTGTGTGTACGTACAAATGTGGACTGGTTGAGATGGCTGCTCTGGGGACTGGCCACAGGCTGGCCCTCATTTTAGGGTTATTCTGGTTTGAGGCTGTTTTTCACCACTGTTCCTAGAGATTGGTGTGAAAACATGGTAGATTTGGAAGACTTGGTTGTTCTAGAATTTCAATTTCCACTTTTTAATGAAGTGGCCCAGCTGTGAGATTAGATTAGCCATTGGAATTTTATGGTGTGTGAGGTTTAAGAAGTCTAGGGAATAGAGTAGGAAACACAAAATAATTAGCTATGAATTCATCCTCTTAACTTTGTCCTCAGTGTGTATGTAAAGTAAGATCAGCAACTACATTCAGCATCAGAGGAACTAGGTTCTAGCTAGCTACTTTCTCTGACTCAACATCTGCTCTGAGTAATCACTTGCCCTCTCTAGGCCTCAGTTTTATTTTCTGTCAGTGGGTACGTTGAGCTGGACTTAGGAAGTTAGCTTGGGAAACCATTGTCCAGGAGCTTTCTGAACCTGCTCAAATGAAATACATAATTATGGATTTTTTGTGGGGGTGGGTGTGGTCTATTTAAAACTTTCATCAAATTCCAAAAGAAAAATATTATGAACCCCTGTATATTGAATAGTCTCCATGGCCCATTTCAACCTGGATGTTCCAGGATTCTAGAATATTTTAAATGAAGAGAAGTGGACCTCAGGCCCAGTTCACACTGCCTGTTTTGAAGTTTCACCTAACTGAACCAGTCCACACTGACCTCTGCCTCTGCTAATCTCCTATATACTTTAGTTAAATCATTCATCAAATATTTACTAGGAAGCTTGCTAACACATGAGGGAGGACCTCCCCAAAATGGAATTTATTTATTAAAAAATGTGGATTTATTCTTACATATTTAAACTTCAGTTGCCTTTGTAGTACTCTCTGTTTGATGTACTATACCTACCGAGACACTTTTTCTACTGCTCAAACAGTTTTTGAACTTGTCAATTCTGATACCTTTTAGTGACTCTGCCATTTTATGTTTCACTTCTTCATTGGCAAAAAATGTTTCCCTTTGAGGACCTTTTCCATCAGGGAAATAAAAAAAGTTGCTGGGGCAAGATTGGGTGAATAGAGAGGGTGGGGCATTGGGGTCCTGTTGTTTTGGGTTAAAAACTGCTGAACACTCAGCGCAGTGTGGGCAAGTATGCTTGTAAATCACCCATCAGGAAATGAGCAAATGCACTGAAAGAATTTCCAAAAGAAAAAAAAAAAAATCACTGAAGTCAAATGCAGCATTTTATAGCACTAGCTGGTACACCGATGCCAATGGGTTCCTAGAACACTTACCTAGCAGAGGAAGCCTGTACTACAAGAGGCCCACCTTCCAAAAGATAATTCTGGGTTTTGGGGACCCCCATATAGATTGAGTGTCCATTATGTGTCAGACAGCATCAAAATGGAGCCAAAGGCTCAAAAGGCTCAAATCAGCAACACTTATTGAGGCAACAAGCATTTTCTGAGTCTTTAATATACTTTCAGTACCACTCAGATTACTGGTTTTTTAATTAGAATCATTGGAAGGTCATTAAAGCTTTCATGTCCAGGCCTCAGCCTGGATTCGTTATATCAGAATTCCTGGGGGATGGGACAGCAATATTTTAAAAACATTCTCTCCAACCCCCCATCTGATTTCAAAATGTAGCCAAGGCTTATAATTGCTGATTGGAATGGGGATCTTTGCTTCCAAAATGACACAAGTGAACGAAGAAGGCAGAAGAAACTATTAGAGGACCCCTATACATGGTGTTTATAACTATCAAATCATGCAAGTGTTTCCTAGTGTATTTGGACAAAAATCTAAACCATGGCCATCAGGCCCTAGATCTGGCTTCTGTTCACATTTATTCATTTATCCAATAATATTTATTGCACATCCAATTTGTATCAGGCAATGTCCTAGGAGACAAGGATAGAAAGATCGGTCACACAAGTTTCTTGCTCTTTGGAGCTTACATTCTAATGGAAGAGACAGCCGTTGACGAATAAACACATATATTGATAAAAGAGTTTCAAACAGTGGTGAAGTCTGTGTTGACAACAGACCAGGATGGTCCATTTAGGTTGACTTGTCAGGGAGGTTTCTCTCTAAAGAGGTCAGCTTACAGCCCAGACTTGAATGCCTGAAAGGAGCCAGCTTTGTGAAGGTCTGAATGAAAAGACTCTAGGCAGAGAGAATAGCATGTACAAAGGTCCTCGGTAGGAATGAGGTTGTCACACAGCCCGTGGGGCTAGAATGTAGTGAAAAGGGAGAGAGATGGGGCTGAGGACTGAGGTAGGCAAAGGACAGGTGCTACAAGGCCTTGCAGGCAGGGTTTGAATTTCATTTTAAATACCTTGAGAAGAACTTTCACTAAGGGCCCCACTTCACAACTGACCATTGATTATTAGGCATTATTATTATTGTCATTATGTAAAGCGGTCCTTGCTTTACGTGGCACTGCAGGATCTAATTCCAGTTACCAAAGAATCTTGAAAAGTAAGGGCATGGTTTGTATGTGCGTGCGTTTCACTTAACATGATACCACATGTGAGAATGGCCTGCATCTTACATGGTTCTTTAATTATTTTGATGCTAGTTTTATTTTCTTAATTTTATTTTGAGATCACCTGGGAAGGGTGAAGAGACCTTGAGCTCTTGGGCTATTGTTCCCAACAATTCACTCCCATTGTGTGACTTGCCAATGTATCCATGTGAAGAGTAGACAACTTCCCCTAATTGACTTTGTGCTTGGCCACATGACTTGCTTTGGCCAATAGGATATGAGCAGACTAGACAGTTGCAATGTTGAAGCAAGTGTGTATGTGTTCTGCTTACCTAATCTCTACCACTCTCAAATTTCTTCCCTCTCAAGTCCCAAGGAGTCGCTCTTCCTTCAACCCGCTTCCACAAAAAGATACACATTGCTGAGTTGAGATGAGCCAAGCTGAGCCCAGAAGGGCTGATCAGAATTATGGTCAACTCACAGCCTTTATGCAATGTGGGCAAAAAACAAACATTTATTGTAGTAAACTACTGCAACAAAAACTGACTAATACGGTCTACTGAAAACATAGTACTCATGATATATTTGCTGTTTGATTAAAAGTGATTAGAAGCACAGACTCGGGAAGCCAGACTTCTTGGGTTTAAATCCCAGCTCTGACATTCACCATCTGTGGGGATGTGGGCAAGTTACTCATCCTCTCTGTACCTTAGTTTCTCTGTTTATAAAATGGGTATAATAGTAGTACGCGAAATATTTGTGTATTTTAAGTCAGTTTATCTACATTAATTAGTGTACATATACTTATATATATATTTCTTAGAATTGTGCTACAGCACACAGTTTACTAATTATTGGTAATCAATATTTGGGTTAGTTTCATTTTGACCATACAATGACCGGTACCGTACATTTTTTTGAGTTTGTCTTCATTTCATGTGTTATGAAAAGTAACTTTTTATAAAACATGGTTTATTTTGCCAAAGAAATTTTGTGTTGAGTACTTAAGATATTCCCACTGCATTTAGTATATCCCTGTATTCAATGAACCTGCTTTTTATTATCATCTTCCAAGTCTAAGATGAAAATGTTCAGCAGAACCATGTTTTGCAATACATGTCTGCTATTTTATCAAGTGACAAAGCACTTTTATTAAGTGGAAAATAATTAGTAAAAAAAAGAGAGTGAAATGAAATGTCAAGCAATTGAGGCCATTCTAATATTGGAAATGGCAAATGCACGACAGAGGAAGAGACACTCATATTTAATAACAGTGCTGGGTACCCACTTAAAACAAGAAGTAACATCTCATCTTGGGGGAAAATCAAAAGTTCTGAAAGTCAGTAAGTCTGTCAGTACAAAAAGTTGATTTTATTTCTCTTTCTCTCTCATTGTGATGCCTATTCGTTTAAACTTTTAAAATATAATATACAACTTTTAGTGTAACTCACTGTGTCTCAATTAAGCTTTCACAGTCCACCATAAAGTCTAATACAAACTAAAAGTTTTCCTTTTTTCTTTTATCTCTACTGGGCACCAAACCTAAGCCATCTATCAGTGCTTTATACTCATTTCCTGAATAGCCATTCGTTATCCAGATCTTCTTCCCCAGTTTCCCAGAGTTTTTGGAACATTCAGTGCCCCTTGAAATACTTTTAAATCCAAAAATATAAACCTTTCCGCCAGAACTGATATTGCCACAATGTAACCATTGATCGCCTGGGTTTTTATTTTTGAAACATCATCAGACAATGGATTTGAGCAGAAATGGGAAATTCATCCAACTTGCTGCTTTAACTCGGCGATGTGTTGTCATTTAATAGGTACATTTAGCAGCACAGAATTTTCCACGGGCATCAGAAGCCTTGAAACCAGAAGTAGAGTCCATGTTGAGGACATTTTGTAGCTATAGATAAATGTCATCTTTGGGTGACCTGATGATAATATCTAGATAATTAAAAACTTGAAATAAATCTTACAGTGAATGGGTGACAATATCATAGACTGGAAAGCTCATGAACTGGAGAAGCAGGTTATCTGTGCTCTGGCTTCATGTCTTCACGTTAGTATATCTTTATGTAAGTATTCTAGGTCTCATTTTCCTCACCTATATGTCCCAAGTATCTTTTGAGCAAACTTTTTTTTATTCTCATGTAGGATACAATCTAGAATCCTACATTGCATTTGTTGTTATATTTCTGTGGTCTCATTTAACATGGGACATTTCCATATTTCCTTGACTTCTGTGATCTCGAAAATTTGAATAGTATAGGGACTTTATTTTATAAAATGTCTTTCAATCTGTTTCCGACATTTTCTCATGAATAGATTCAGGTTTTACATTTTTGGCTGGGTAGCAATAGAAGTGATATTGTGTCCTTCTCAATGTACCAGATAAGGAGGCACATGATGACTATGTCCTGGAGGTGGTAATGTTGATTTGGATAAAGTGGGGACTTCCAGATCTTCCTGATAAAAAGCGGTTAGTTTTTCCTTTTCAATTAAGTATCTTGTAAGGACATACTCTGACATCCTGTAAATATGCTATTTTTCATCTTAGTTTTGCTCACTAGTTTTAGTGTCCATATACATTTTTTAGAGACCCCTCCCCAACTCCAAGGTTCTGTTTGATTATGTTTCAGGCATAATCTTGAATATGTCACTCCTCAGCCTAAAATTCTTCAGTTTTCCCTTTCACAGAACAAGGGGTACACCCCTCACAATCTGGCCACACTTAACCTTTGCAGTTTTACATTTCACCTTAAAAAACCCAATCAGATGTATTTTGGTTCCCAAGACATGTCACGTGTTTTCTGGCTTCCCTTGCCTTTGCTAGTGTGTGGTAGGCTGAATGGCATGTCTCTCTGCCCGGCAACTGACCCCCCTCCCCCGCAACAAAGATATGTTCACATCCTAGACTCTGGAACCTGGGAATATTGCCTTATTTTGAAGAAGGGTCTTTGCAGATGTAGTTAAGAATCTTCAGATAAAGAGATCAACTTATATAATTGGGTGAGCCCTAAATTCAATGACAGATGGTCTTATAGGAGTGATGCATGAGAAATTTGACACACAGAAGAGAGGGAGGCAATATAACCATTGAAGTAGAAACTGGAGTGATGTAACCACAAGTCAAGGAATGCTGGCAGCCACTAGATGCTGGAAGAGGCAAAGATAGATTCTTTTCTAGAGCCTCTGGAAGGAGCAGGTCTCTACCAACAGCTTGACTTTGGACTCTGGCCTCCAGAACTATACAAATATAAATTTCTGTGTTTTTTTTAAGATGCTCAGTTTGTGGTGATTTGTTATAGCAGTCACAAGAAACTAATTTATTGTCCTATTTTCTCTGTCTGGATTTCCCTTCCCAAACCTATTTACAGGCTAAAATCTTGTTATCTTGATCATCTTTAATGGCCCAGCTCACACATGCATCCTCCACAAAGTCTTCCCTGATCTCTCAAGCTTACAGTTACCTCTTTATTTTTGGATAGTAATCTGTGCCTCTCTTATTGGGTGGAAGCCATTGATTGGTCTTGCCATCCAAAATGTCTGCGTTAATACTCCTACCTCTGCCTCTTGTTAACTATAGTTATATGAGTGGAAGCAACCTAACTTTTCTTATCTATAAAATGGGTATGATAATAATACAAATTTCTTGGAGTTTTTATATACACCAAGGCTGTAATATATGTAACATGCTTGGCAAAAAGTGAATATTCCACACTGGTAATTATTATCATTATCATCATAGCCCTTGGTACGTCCTTCCATGCAATTACAGTTATTTGATCAACTAGTTCCTACTGGACTACATTTCTCTTGGCGCACTTGGTCATCTTTGTGCTCCTCTCCTCTTGTCACAATTCCTTTTAGGTTGTCAGTCTTCAATAAGTATTTAATGAGTTTGAATTTGAAAAAATGAAAAGCGCCTATATCTCTTCATTTTGTGTTTTGTAACATGGACAGAACACTGTACCCATCAGGTAAAGGCTTCTTCCAGATCTGACAACATCAGCACATGAGCCCATGTTGCAATCACAAGACTGCTCTGTGTTTGGGGAACACAAACATATTGCCTGTTAGTCACAGTACAGCATAATCATGGGTATGTGTGAATATGGATACATAGGACACCTAGGCCAAACAGCCAAACAGAGTAAAATCTACAGAAGTGGACCATGTGCTCTTGCATGTTGCTATGCTGCTTTTCTCTGTTCTGACTATGGAGATGGTGTGTTTCTTCTGGAAGTAACTTTATTTTTCTAAATTTGAAAATTAGCACTTTTCTGGAACTTCATTAAGGGCATGTGCTCTGGATTTAAATTGCTTTGGTTTATATCCCATATCTGCTTCTGATGAGCTGTGTGACCCAGAGAAAATGACTTAGCTGCTCTCTGCCTCGGTTTACTCAACACTGAATCGAGAATCACAGGGTCTTGGGCTGGTTTAATAAGTCATTATGGGTGCTTAGAACTGGACATATGATAAGTAGTCCATATATGTTGGCTCTCATCATCACCCTCACCATCATCACATCACCCTTGCCACCACTACCATCATCATCACTTCAAATCCATGTGTACTAAAAACTGAGCAGGGTCAACACCATTTTTCTTTCCTAAAGTGTTTTTTTGTTCATGAACTTAACCAAATCTCACTCTTATTTGCCTTTTCCTGAGCAACTATCAACCCACTCCTTTGGGGCTCATCTCTATGCTGGTGAGAAAGCCTTAATAGGGGTGTGGACAGATGAGAGAGGCTCTTGTCCTTAAGAATTTGCTGCTCCTTATATGTTCTGACAATATGGTACATTTCAATGCTAAGAGAACAGCGAGGCTTTCTTTTGCAGGAAGGCAGGACCACTTTCAAAAGCCCACTAGGATCAACCTGATTCAAGACTCTGGTCCACTCATTCCTACCACTAGATAGCGCTGTACCCATAGCTTTAAATTCTTCATCGTTGGTTTGTAAGAAAGAGCAGCTCACAAAATATACAAAGAAGTTTCTCAACAGGATTACTTGGTGTGAAAAGGTACCTCCCAGGATTAAATTAAGAGCTTTTAGAAACAGTCGGTGGATGGAACAATTTAAATCTTTTCTGCGTTTTCTTAATTCCCAGTAAGATGATTAGCCAGCAACCAGAAAATTGGTAAAATTCCTCTGAAAAGAGTGAAATTGCTGCATTAGTACTCTTAATGAAGCAGTGACCATTTTATTCACCCCTCCCCCCTCCCCTTCACCTTCTAATCCTGAGATACAGCTTTGCTACCTGGGCAAATGGAACTTCCAACTTACTTTTTAAAATGACTAGTAAGTGATACTAACAAAATTGTGTGGATTAGAATCACAGCCAAATAGCTGAAATGAGTTAAGCAATTAAAGAGACTTGCCTTCATGCTTTCCCTTTTGGATATAGGAAATTTAGTTAGAAATAGCACCTGGGATTTGTGAAACAGAAGATCATATCTGCAACAGTAATTTTTAAAATATAAAGTGCCGTTAAACTGTTAGTACTTTTTAATTACATTGTTTCATTGAATATGTGGGGACTGTCTATTGAACTGTGATTTTGATGATTGCCAGATAAAGTTGTGTTTAGGTGGAAAAAAAAAATTCATCATAATGAGAGAATATGAGGAGAGAATCTCCAAACGAATTAGACATTTTATTTTTATTTTTTGAGTCGGAGTCTCACTCTGTCGCCCAGACTGGAGTGCAGTGGCATGCTCATGGCCACCACAGCCTCCACCTGCTGGGCTCAGGTGATTCTTCCGCCTCTGCCTTCCAAGTAGAAGTAGCTGGAACTACTTTTTTTGATTAAAAAATTAGCCGGCTAATTTTTTGATTTATTGTAGAGACGAAGTCTCACCAAGTTGCCCAGCCTGGTCTCAAGCCCCTGGACTCCCAAAGTGCTGGAATTACAGGCTTGAGCCACCACGCCCGGCCTTGAATTAGACATTTTAAAGCCGAGAAATGAGAAAGCCAGTGAAGGAAGGATGGATCTCTGATTTCTGCCAGTGAGATTTTTTATATTCTAAGGGGAGAAATAAGACATCACTCTCTACAAGGAGAATTCGGTAAGATGTACAGCAGCAAATGTCAATTAATTTAGGGCAAAGTACAGAGTGTACTTTTTGCTAGTAGGCTGCATTTTGATCCAAATAAAAGGAAACATGGAAAATATCAGAGGATGGCTGGGTTTCAAGTTTGGTAAAATGGAAGCAAGAGGCTTGGTTCGGGGAAGGATGGGAGAATGCATTCTGGGGGAACTTTGTTGGAAGAAACGGGGCATCTTTGAAGATTCAGCAGTGGAGGGAAGAGCAGATGGGAATTGATGTCCCACTGAAACAATCAGGCATCCACAGTAGATTCTAACCTTGGGGTGAAAAGTATCTTTTTTTCTTAAAAATTTTATTTTATTTTATTATTTTATTTTCTTTTATTTAGTTGGAGTCTCCCTCTGTCGCCCAGACTGGAGTGCAGTGGCCGCTCCCGGCCACCGCAGCCTCGACCTGCTGGGCTCCGGCGATCCTTCAGCCTCAGCCTTCCAAGTAGCTGGAGCTACAGGCGCGCGCTACCACGCCCGTCTAATTTTTGATTTATTGTAGAGATGAGGTCTCGCCAAGTTGCCCACGGAAGGTCTTGAACCCGCGGGCTCAGGCAATAAATTTTTTATTTTAAATATGTGGGGTACAATTCAGGGTTAAGTATACAAATGTTCACTATGCAGGTATTTTTATTGATGAGGTGTGCTCCCCCCACTCCAGCAGTTTCCCACTACTACCAATCCTGCCCCTGCCCTCCCCTGACAGTTGAAAAGTATCTTTTTTCCTCTCTCTTTATTTTATTTTATTTTATTTATTTTTTTGAGTTGGAATCTCACTCAGTCGCCCAGACTGGAGTGCAGTGGCCGCTCCCAGCCACCGCAGCTTCGACCCGCTGGGCTCTGGCGATCCTTCCGCCTCAGCCTTCCAAGGAGCTGGAACTACAGGTATGCACTACCACGCCCGGCTAATTTTTTGATTTATTGTAGCGATGAGGTCTCGCCAAGTTGCCCAGGCAGGTCTTGAACCCGTGGACTCAGGCAATAAATTTTTTATTTTAAATATGTGGGGTACAATTCAGGGTTAAGTATACAAATGTTCACTA
>CAUYQG010079781.1:0-16976 GCA_963574415.1 Tarsius wallacei
CGCCACTCCCGGCCACCGCAGCCTTGACCTGCTGGGCTTCGGTGATCCTTCCGCCTCAGCCTTCCAAGTAGCTGGAACTACAGGCGCGCGCTACCACACCCAGCTAATTTTTTTGATTTATTGTAGAGATGAGGTCTCGCTTGCCCAGGTGGGTCTCGAACCCGCGGGTTCAGGCAATCCACTCACCTCAGCCTCCCAAAGCCGCGGGATTACAGGCTGAGCCACCGAGCCCGGCATGTTTGCTTCTATATAATGGCTCTAGATATTTGCATTTTGGCTTGATCCCACTTAGTCTTGATACAGAAACTGAGCATTAATTTCATTAATCTCCAATGAAATGTGTCCATAAGGAACAAAGTTATTTTTAAAAAAAACAGAAAACGAGAAATAAGACGCATTAAGCAGATGGCTTCTCTAAAAATCGTTTTTTTTTTTGTTTTTTTTGAGTTGGAGTCTCACTCTGTCGCCCAGACTGGAGTGCAGTGGCCGCTCCCGGCCACCGCAGCCTCGACCTGCTGGGCTCCGGCGATCCTTCTGCCTTAGCCTTCCGAGTAGCCGGACAGGCACGCGCTACCACACCCGGCTGATTTTTTGATTTATTGTAGAGATGAGGTCTCGCTTGCCCAGGCGGGTCTCGAACCCGCGGGCTCAGGCAATCCACTCACCTCAGCCTCCCAAAGGCGCAGGATTACAGGCTGAGCCACCGAGCCCGGCGAAATGCTGCTTTTTAGAAATTCTTTTACATTGGAAGCAATTCTAGTAAGGCATGTCTATCGTCATCCTTCCTACCCCAAACCATCCCAAGTGGGAACCACAAAGGTTTTTTTTTAAGTAGCAGACCCCCAGCCCTCGTCCCCCCATCCAAAGCACAGCAGACTGGGGAAGTGGGGGCAGAACAACTAATGTAGGGCAACCAATCTCCAGGTTGACCAGAACCCTAAAACTTGTGATTGTGGGCAAAAAAAGATGAGCTGAGCTAATTAAATTCATCTTTGGGGAATTTAGGATCAAGGTACTTGGGATGGCCAGGCAGGGAAGAAGCCAAAAGGGTATATTAAGAGTTATGATCTAGGAAGGCCTAGAGTGCCTCACTGCCCAAAACAAGCTGCGGCCGAATCAGCCAGTGTACACACAAAAACAGGTAAATAGAGAAGGCACAGAAAAAAGGAAGAGAGGCCATGACTTGGCAATTCCAGTTGCAAAGATATACAGAAAACAACCTTGTTTTCTGTTTTTCAATTCCCATTTCTATAGCACCACCTGTAAAGTGCTTCCTGTCCTTGGATTACCACAGGACCTACTAGGTTCCTTTAATACATCTGTTTCTTGGGCTAGCGTGAGTGGGTCTCTGTTACTTGCAACCTAAAGAGTCCAAAGTGAGAGCACAAAACGTTATTTCTGAATCAGAATAATGCCATGCTCTGAGGATTCCAATTGTATGCTATTATGCTAAGCAATAATAGCATGTAGGAACAACACAGGTAACTTAGCATCACTGTGAGAGCCAACTTTTGTACCAAGTATTTAAGTATGTATCTTGAAAATGATCCTACCATAGGATTTTCAATTTTATTTCCTAGTTTCTTACAAAGAAAGGAGGGGAAAGGGTCACAATGAAAGGCACCTCCCAAACGATAATAGGACCTGCTTTGCAACACTAATTCTAGCATTCACTAGCTGGAGTCTATAATTTGCAGATGTGTAAAGGTAGATATTAACGTGCTAAATAAGCAGCAAGGAGGCATGCTTCAGTGTTCGGCACATTCAATTAATGCTGGGCAAGATGCGCCCCACTTTTACACGTTGATACAACTGTCTAGTCAAAAATAAAAATATTGTCCCTACCCTTCTACATAGAAGTTTTCTGTAGTCTGTCTCAAGAGATCTAAGGATGATGGGATCAGTGGTAGTTCATTAAGGCTAGTTAAGGCTGTAAAACACATGCACACACAGGGTCATTTGGGCCGGACATTTGACTATGCTTAAACCAGGTAGGATCTTCACAGCTGAGAAAATCATTAAGCTGCCATGAGAACCCATGTACTCTTTCTGCATCGGGCTTTTTAAAACAAAATGAAGGAAGAAATATTCAATATAGAGATGCTAAGCTAGAAGACTAACTGAAAAAATCTCAGGATATGGGACAAGGTAAGAAGCCAGTGCAAAATACCAACTACTCTAAAAAAGAAAGGAAACAGAAGACTTCATTAAGAGTAAAAGGAAACGAACATGTTTCTTCCTTTCCTTGGCAACACATAGGGGTACTGGGAAGAAGAGCTGGTGAGGCCTGGGGCCTCTTGAGACTTTCTGGTTGCTGCTCCTGGGGTACTTGAGGATGGAGACTCCAATGCCTTTTAGGTAGAAGACACAGAAGGATTTTCAGGCCTTTTGGCCTCTCTGTCTTGTTTATTCTCTCTCAGTCTTATTTTGAGTTAGAAAGAGTTTCTGATTAAGTATTCTGACACTTAAGTATTCTGCTTTAGCCTACAGGGAGAAAAGAGATCCTCAAGTTTCCTTCTAGGTTGCTTAGCCGATTTTGCCATGGTAGGAAAAGTAACTGATTTAAGGCCAATCCTCAATGAGGAATAAAGATTATATGCACTTGGCTGGAAAAATCATTTGAATATACAGATTATGAGTATCGCAGATCAGACATAGGAAGGATTCCAACAATACTGATATGGAGGGCAGGATAGAGGCTACTACTGTCAGGTATTGAATTCATCCAGGAAGGTTGTGTGTCATGGATACTAGTGCTGGAGATGGAGAAATACACACATACAAAGGATTCCATAGAAACAAAGATGATTTACGATATTTGCAACTGCACACCGATCCATAAATCTGGCATGAGCTCAAATGTATAAAACAATATTCTCACTGGGTTATGAAAACAGGTAATTTTTATTCTCTTTTCTCATACTTTCTAAATTTTCTTCAATGAGACTTTTGATATTTTGGTAATATAGTATGAATTCTCTCAACAGTCCCAACTGGGAAAAGGGGTTAGATGATTAACAAAAATGTTGGATAAAGTGAGAAACCATAAAATGTGACTATTATTATAACATTAACATTAACTTAGATGTACGTTTGAATATACAATGTACTCCTCTATCAATCTTTTCACATAAGGTCAAAGATTTTTTTCTTTGAACACGGATCAGTTTGGGGTTCCAGGTCATCTCTCTTAGACAAACAATACCACATACATCTGTAAATTCCAACCCCTATTTATTTAGAGTGTAATAAATTTAAAGATACTTATGAAACAGCCTAAGTATGAATTCCTTCTAAGATTTTTACTTTGTGCTGCTCTGTAATCTAATAGTTTTCTCACAGTAATTTCATTACATTTTTAAGAGACTTTCCTTTATCGAGTCTTTCCAAGGCATCCCACTCGGTTTTAATGAAACAAGTCTTTATGTACTCATATTTCTTCAGTTTACTAACATCTAAATGATTATATAGTTGTAACTGGTAGTATAACTTACACTAGTGGTTTGGATACAAATAAGTGACTCTTAGTAAGCATACACCTCACCAGGTGGAAGCAGAAGTACAAAAGCATTCTAAAAAATATTTAGAATATTAAGTGAGCATCAGCATGCATAACTTATGAATGGAATAAAGTATGTCAGAAAAGTTGATCATATGAATGTTGCTTTATGGCATTATGCACTTTCAGAATCTGAAACCACCGCCACTGTTTTTTTCTTCTTAAGGGAAGATGCTTTAAAAAAAAAAAAAGATTTAAAAAATGATTTAAGAGAGGCAGTGGAGAACGGGAAATATGCCAGTCCTTCCTGCTTATCTCATGAGTGTGGGGGTGGAGGTATGTGCTATGCGCCAGTGTGTTTTGGAGGAAGTAGAATTGTGAGTCACAGAATGGCATGGAGTGACTGTCACTGGATAGGATTTTGCCAGGAATTTAAGCTTTTGTTACACCAAATAAATGGTAGGAATGACTAACTAAGAGGATGTAGTTCACAGTACACTACTGGGTATAAAGTAAAAAAGGGCAGGAGAAAAAGCAAAGATAAAGCTGTGAATGAGTACAGGGAGAGGACAAAGGAGTGGACTGTGATCCATGGTCAAAACTGTGAATAAAAGGAACAAAGAAAACAGGAGGCTATGATAGGCATAAACTTCCAGGGTTTTTTCTTCCAAAGAGGTATCAAACTATTCTGCATATAATCTTCAGCTAGTTTTTGGTACAAAACTTCTGTCCCTAAGAGGAGTGAAACTAAAGTATGTAAGAGTAATTCCAGATGTTGAGAAATTTACAACCCAGTGAAGAGATCAACATAAATACAAATAATGACAAGACCAGGTAATATGTACTAAATACAGTAAGAGCAATACAGACAGTAAGTACATAAGATTATTTTCACCTTAAGAGGAAGTGACAGCATACTCCTCCTTGCAGTCTCCTATGTTAGCTGTGACTGCCTGTAGTCCTGCTTAATCTCTCAGTTCTACAGACAGTTTCACAAAACTTGTTGCTAACCCAGTTGTACTGGTGCTTGGTTAAAACCTCCCTAAAAATCAGTGAGAGACTTTACTTGTGAAGAAACAACAAGATGATAAAAATGAGTGTTTTAAAACTTCATCATGGGCCGGGCTCGGTAGCTCAGCCTGTAATCCCAGTGCTTTGGGAGGCCGAGGTGAGTGGATTGCCTGAGCCGGTGGGTTCAAGACTCGCCTGGGCAACTTGGCGAGACCTCATCTCTACAATAAATCAAAAATTATCTGGGCGTGGTAGCGTGCGCCTGTAATTCCAGCTACTTGGAAGGCTGAGGCGGAAGGATTGCCGGAGCCCAGCAGGTCGAGGCTGCGGTGGCCGGGAGCAGCCACTGCACTCCAGTCTGGGCAACAGAGTGAGACCCAACTCAAAGAAAAAAAAACAAACAAAAAAAAGAAAACTTCATCATGAAGAATTTCAAACATATACCAAAGTACAGAGCATAGTATAACAAATCTTCACGTGCCCATAGACAACCTCAACAATTTTCAATATATACCCAATCTTTTTCACTCCCTGCTTTCTGTTTAATTTTGAAGCAAGTCCCACATGTCATTTTATATCATGTGTAAATATTTTTAAATACCTCTTTTAAAGCTAGGATTCCTTTATAAAATATAATCAAATAGCAATATCTCACCTACAAAATTAACAATATTGAGTGTAAAACATCCAGAGCTCAAATTTTCAATTGTCTTATAAAGACCTGAAATGACTTTTTAAAATATTTTATAATTTATGCCAGAAACAGAAGTAAAGGCACCAATCTATTATATAATCAACGGCATAAATGAGAAGCCAAACAACTTGTCAGACATCCAAGGACTACCTACTGCTAGTAAACAGCATTTATTGCATGCTAGCACTGCTATCAAGGGCTCTTCATATATTAACTCATTTAACCCCATGATATAGGTGAATTACCAATAACATGAAGAAACTGAAGCAAACACGTCTAAGGCCCAAACAAGTCTAAGGTCACCCAGTTAACCCAAATATGCACCAGCTGATGAATAGATAAGTAAAATGTGTTATATCCATACAATGGAATATTTTTCAGCCATAAAAAGGAGTGAAATACTGATAGATGCTACAACAAGGATGACCCTTGAAAATGTTACATTAAGTGAAAAAAAACCAGCCACTAAGGACTACGTATTGTGTGATTTTGTATATATGAAATGTCCAGAATAGAAAAATCTATATAGAGACAGAAAGTAGATTAGTGGTTGCCTAAGGCTGGAGAGAGGGGTCGTAGGGAGGGACTGGTACTGGATACAGGGTTTCCTTCTGGGTGATGAAAATGTTCTAAAATTGGACTGTGGCAATGGTTGCACAACTTTGTGAATATACTAAAAAACCACTGAATTGTGCACTTTAAATGGGTGAACTGTATGATATAACAATATCCCAATAAAGTTGTTTTTTAAAAGTAAATCGCCAAAAGGTCTATATTTATCAAACCAATAAAAAGTTACTAATTGGGCAACCCCCTTGGGTCCCCTCTCACTATGGGAGCTTTTCTGTCTTCTCAATAAATCCTGCTTTTAAAAAAAGTTATTAATCATCTATACATGCACTACACTAGGTTCTATGCAAGTTACAAAACAAATGTAAGACACAAACCCTGACCTCAAATGTGTTAAAATTCAAGAGAAAAGGCACACATGCAACATATAATGTACTTTTGCTTTCTGAATCATGCCTTTTTTCCAAAGAGGCAGTCAATTGTCTGAACCAAGTTTTCTGACTCATAAAAGACATTGGGGTTATAACCTAAGGAACATACAAGCTATGATAAGACCAATCCTTTTCTTGCCCCGGAGGCCTGTAGAGGCTATGATCAACCAAAGAGTTATCTTGTGAGGGAGAAACCTATAGGATCCTTCAATGTGAGTAAATGTTTTCTAACTAAACAGAGGCCGAAGCAGCTCGGCAACCCTAGGCTGAGCTAAGACCAACAGGCCTGGCTCCTCCTCCCTGGGTTGAGGGATACCCAGGGTAAACAAACTGCACAGGCTTTCTTTTGTTGTGGCTGTTAAAGAGCAACAAAGATCCTTGAGGAAGACAAGGGAGAGTTGTGCTCATAAAAGCTATGAGGTGAGTGTTTAGAGGAGGGAGATGAGGGTCAACAAAGAGATACAATCTGGACAAGGGGAGAGTTGGGGATCTGAGGATGCACAGAGTAACCATAACACTGACCAAAACTGAAGAGGTACAGGATCCCAGTGCATCACTCACAACCACGAAGGATTCTTGGAGACAGCATTTCTCTTACATGGATTATGAGGAAACTGCTGTTCAAAATCAAAGTGTCTGGGTACCATGGACTTATGGAAACAGGACTTGGTTCTACCCTGAGGCTACTGGAATAGCATCTAGCTAAATGTCCAATGAAACAATGAGGCTCACATGCCACATATATTCTAAAACCAGTAGTGCACAACAGAGAGATATTTCAATTTTACAGACAGGTGAACTCAGCCATTATAACAGGATTTGCAGTCTCTGAAATGTTCAGATAATGGTGACAATCAAAACGTAGAGTCTTGCTTGAATGTTACTGTTTGAGACAGAGCTACAAGTAAAACCCTAATCAATAAAGTAGAAACTCACATCTAGAGCACTGCGAATTATGTATCTTTCCCCAAATTGCCTAGAAAGAACATTTCATACTTGGATCAAGTGGCTTGGACCCAGAGTGACCTGATGAATCAGCAGACAACACCGCATCATAACCCTACAGTCAAGATGCCTCAAATATTTGAACCACAATTGAGAACATTACATTGGTCTCCTTACCTTTCACCACATCGGCCACATTACAGGTGGGATCAATACTTCCTATGTGTTTAGGATGAGCAGGATTAGTGTCGCCACCAAACAGAAGGGCTAAACAAACACAAAAGGGAAGATTAAAATACAGCAGGCTGGGATAGTCAAGGGGTTTATGCATTTTTAAAGGATCTCTTCTTTGTAAAAATCATTTTAGCATGCAGAGCAACTTAGAGCAATGGAATACACACAGTTGATGGGTGAGCAACTCTAACGGCCAACCAAGGAGGAAGGATGTGCTTTAACACCTGTCAGTTGCAGTCAGCAGGTCCTAAAGCAGTGACACGTGCCAGGTGCCCAACCCTTTCTCCCCCACCCAATGTAACTTGGATGAAGAAACTTACTTTCATCCTTAGCCAAGTTTACCCACCTTCTCAGTACTACTCCAGACGAGTATTCCGACTTTCACTAAATATTTAGAACATGCAGTCTGTACCATTTGGACAGGCCTGCAAAGTGTCTTCACTGGCAGTGTTTCAGATGCTTCCATCATGAAGATTATTTTCAATGTCATGTACATAAACAATATTTGTTCAAGTATTTTTGAAAGTACACTCAGATAATTTTACAATACATAAGATTTGCAAAATTTTGTTTCTGAATAAAAGTCAAAAGAAACCTCAAAGAAAAAAGCAATCAGAATCCAAATGTTTATAGGTGTACTTATTTTTAAATCAAGCAAAAATTGGGAATAACTTAGATTCCACAAAAGGAGGAAGTCTAAATAAAATAGGGGAGATTTTAAACTATAAAAAAGGTGAATATGGGCAGTAGGCCAATAAATAAAGTTCCAACTAAGGAGAAGAAACAGAGATGTATACTTAACTGATGATCTAAAAACATGTACTATATATATGTCTACATAAGTATTTAGATCAGAAAGAAATTAAAGTTATCTAGGTAGTTTAGTTGAACAGTATTTAGATTCTTTTCCTGTAAACTGTCATACGTTTCTATTTTTAAAGAGATATATTTCATATAAACCCACATTTAATACATGTATAACATTCACTTATCCAAATTAATCAAATTAGTAAAATAAAGATATGTTGCCCATCTTCTGATTCAGGAAAGGGAGTTAATTAGGCTCTAAACATGTGGATACTTTTTAAAAAAATTATAAAATCAGCCACAGAGACAATGCTGAAAATGAGCCAAAAAGTTTTTTTGTGAGGAGAGAATTTTAGGGCTTTGTTTGATTGTTTGTTTAAACATCTGCTTATCACCATAGAGAGCAGACTAAAACTCTCAATATAGGATTATGAACTGATAATCTTGTTTAATCTGATTTCACTGATCACTGTGAAATAAAGGATCAATTGTTCTTATTATGAACATGTCAATTCAACATTCCCAGTATCAATGTTTTTAAAATTAAAAAGGAAAACACATTTTATCCTAGATAAAGAATAGAACATACTCTCAGAGACACATAAGAGTATTCAGGGATGCCATCAAAGCTAGTGCCTTGTCCGCACCTGGAATATAATGGCAGAGACTTCAAAAGCAGACAGTGGTCCTATCTCTAATATAACCATCATAAAAGCCTTTGAAAAATTTCTTTTAACCAAGAATACTAATTAACAGCTTTTTAATAGATAGGGTTCACTTAGGAAAAATTGAACCAGAAATAAAATTTCTACAGCCAAAAACATAGGTCAGTAAATTAAAAGTGAAGCAATAAGGAAATATTTAGGAGAAATCACTCCAGATACCTTTTCAAAACTGGACCAACAAAACCCAACTTACTGTGCTGGTTAATTAGCATGCGGAAAGAGATGCGGTTGGTATAAAACCGATCCAGAAAATACTGGATGTTACTGCTAATGAAAGGATCAAACCCAAACTTCTCCTTGTATTCAATCACTCCTTGTGCCATTGTAGGAACCACATCATTGTGTCTATTTCTGACTTTAATCAGAACTTGTAGAAAGCTGTATGAGAGGGAAACAAAACATGGTCAGTCTTTATCTCTCATGGGCTGAGGCACAGACTTCCCAGCTCTGTCCCCAAAGTAGTTGTCTGCTGGTATTTTTATAGGTAGGGACATCATTCTCATTACATGCTATAAGAAAGTACTTACAAGAAACTAAAGTTTTACCCAAGTTTTTGTTTGAAACTTTTTTTCTACAGAAACTCGTCTTTCGGGGATGCAAAAAGTAAAAGGTTCTGGTAAAGAAAAGACCCTTTCAGGAATCTACTGACCTTCTGGATAAGTGATTACATATAACACAGGTTCTAAAAATGTTGAATAAAGAACTGCAAAACATATCAATATATCTTCTGACAACATAAGGACAATCCCCCTAAAAATCACCAAGGACTTATTAATGGATTCTCAAAACAATAGCTTCCATGAATAAAGAAATAATGTCATACCTTTAAGAGTAAAATTTTGAAATAAATTTCTCACAGTAGTGATGAAATACAGATAGAACAAAGATGATTAAAACAAATTTATTCAAATATTCTAGCTTATTATTGTAAAGATGCATAGGGGAAAAGAATGGTAAGTAAGAATAGAAAGACAAGTCAATCAGTGAAACCAAATATTTGCAACCAGGTCTGTGGGTGAGTATGTGTATATAAAAATTGAGTACATTGAGAAAGTGACATTGCAAGTCAGTAGGGAAAAAATCACATTAATAATCAAATTAATTGAAACATTGGGCTAACAATTTAAGTCACATTCCAATTTCAAGCCTTAAATCAAATACTGGATTAAAAATGTAAAAGGGTAAAATCACAGAAACAATAAAGGAAAATCAGGTGAATGAGTATATGACCTTGGGGTAAGGGGGGCTGATCTAAGCTTAATACCAAAGGCAGAAACAAATAATATGAAGAAACAAATGATATGACCATGTAAAATTTCAGCAATTATTTAGGGATACAATACAAATAAAGTAAAAAACCAAAGTGAAATTGGGAAAAATGTATTTGCAAGAATTATTATCCTTTTTTTTAAGGAGTTATTATCCTTAATTTAAAAAGGAAGCACTCCATCAGATAACTAGGCAAAGGATCTGATATTAATGGAAAATTTACCAAAGAGGAAACACAAATGCCAATAACTTCATCCTCACAAATAAAAGAAAGCAAATTAAAATAATGTGGTACTTATTGTTCTCCACTTACCAATGTCAGCTAGAGTGTGGGATACATTTATAGGGGCAATTTAACAACATATTTCAAAAGCCCAAAGAAAATAATTCCAGAAATTGATCCTAGAAAAATAACTGGACAAGGTGAACAGCTGTATTTAAAGACTGTTCTTTTGAGCACTGTTTGCAGTAGCAAGAAAACTACAAATCAGTCTAAACTCCAGGGATGGGGGTCAAACTACATGACCTACCTATTAATGAACTATTAATGTGAATATTACAAAACTATTAAGAATTAATAATGGTGTTAACTCTATAATGTAGACACTTGTTATTTTTGTAAAAAGTATTTTACACATATAAAAATATGCATGCCTAGGAAAAAGTATGAAAGCCAGAAAAATATTAATAGGAGAAATTGAGGGTGACTTTCTTTTTACTTGTCTTAATTTTCTCAAGGATGAAATGTTTCTGTAACACATATATAAAGATGAATAAATCAACTCTGAAATTAGGCCACAACTATTCACAAAAAATTTTATAATGGACAACTTTTCCTTTATGTAACACTCTTTCCAATGTACTTACAGATTAAATATTACTAAAATAAAGTAAAACAATTCTTTATAGAAGAGACGTGCTTCAACTTATCTGAAGGGAGAAGACTTACCTCAATGGTTCAATTCTCAGACTTCTTCCTCAGTCTTCCAGGCTCTTCTAAACTCTATCATAATAGTCAACATGTTTGTCCTCTAAGCTACTTTTTCTTTATTAAAATGATTTCCCTGCTGGTGATCCATACAACTTCTTGTTGCTACCATGATATTCGTTCACATTTCACTCCTTCCTTTACCAAGAACATTAGGCTTCTGAAATCCCAAGTAGCTTAACTTGCCATATGAACCTGGGCAAGTTACTGGAACTCACTGAGAGCTCAGCTAATATCATGATGGTCTAGCACACATTGGATTTGCCACTGAGAGTTTACAAAGCAGGCTCATGGCCATAAGTCACATATGACTGACAACCTGCTTCAGAAACCAAGACAGGACTCGGGGGGAAAAACACAGCAGAAATTTAATATCATGTGCAGTCATCCCTTGGTATCCATGGGAGATGGGTTCCAGGATCCCTTATCAAAATCCTTGGATGCTCAAGTCCCTTATCTAAAATGGCCTAGTAGTTGCATATAAACTGTGCACAGCCTCCCATATATTATACTTTAAATCATCTCTAGGTTACTTATAGTACCTATACAATATAAGTAGTTGTTATATTTTTTAAAATTTGTATTACTTTTTATTGTTATATTGCACTTTTTTCCCCTGAATATATTTTTGATCGATAATTGGTTGAATCCAAAGATGGAGAACTCATGGATACAAAGGGCCAACTGTACTTCCACAAATCTATATCCTAAAATTTAGAGCTAGAGAGGTCAGTTTTAGTTTTAGGATTTCAGCCAAACTGTCACCAACTAATGACTTTGGAGAAAACAAAGCTCCTGGAGTCAATTGATTTTATATCAGTGACAACAGTGCCTTATATCAAGGAAAACACTGCATCGGGGCTCTAACCCAATGTTTCCCTCGCCACTTTCCACACTTCACAGATCCATTAGACAAAACTCCTAGAAAAGTATAAAACAGGTCAAGGTTTTTTACATTTTAATTTTAATTTACAACTAAACTTAAGCTAGCTACTCATGGCTCAAACCGGCAGTCCTGGCAGATAGTAAAGAACAGTGTACTAGGGAAAAGGATCCAGCTCTGCTATAAACTGCTACAATCTTGAGCAAGTCACTTCACATCTCTGACCCTAACTTCCTTATCTGTGAATTCAGAAGAATAGATTAAATACTTCCTAAGGTTGCGTGTATGCCATGGTGTTTCCCTAGTTCTTTTTTTGAGCCAGGGTCTTACTTTGTCATCCAGACTGGAGTACAGTGGCACCATTATAGCTCACTGCAACCTCAAACTCCTGGGTTCAAGCAATCCTCCCACCTCAGCCTCTCAAGTAGCTATGACTACAGACACATGCCACCACATTTGACTAATTTTTAAATTTTTTTGTAGAGACAAGGTCTTAAACTCCTAGGCTCAAGTGATGCTCCCACCTTGACCTCACAAAGTGCTGGGATTACAAGCATAAGCCACTATGCCCAGCCTACCTTAGTTCTTTTTATAAAGCATCTATAAGTCAGGTGTTCAATCTCACAACTATGTGGACTATGTTTATACTCACAAAGAAATTTCTCAGCACAACAGGCCTGTTGTATGTATTCACTCAAGTATACATGAAACAGGAGGAAATTCATGTGAAAGGATACTTAATTTTTCTTGGGGGGGGGATACATAGCTAGGGTGTTTCTTAGCTAAATAAAAAGGAAAAACAGAAATATTCCATCAGCATGAGAGCTTACCAGTCTGTGCATAATGGCAACAATAGAATTCAGGTTGTTATATAAAAAGCACACTCTTTTATGCTTTTCCAAAATAAAACCATTACAGTTTTTTTTTTTTTTTAGCTCAAATGTAATATCGTCTTGAATTTTTTTAAAATTGCAAAAGACTGATAAATCCATGTATACACGGAGGCCACTGCATTCTTAAAACTACCACTAGATGGAACATTTACTACAATATTTATAGTGAGTGCCCAGTTCACCTTGAGTGAATTTCTTCAGAATTAGGTCATGAAGCATCACAGGAAGTGTCATTATTTCTTTTGCATGATGTTAATTTCTTAACTCAAATTTTTAAAGACGCAATGTTGAGTCAATACCCATTAAGAAAATTGATGCTTTTGTCCAAATTATACTTCTTGGGTCTTGATGACATGAGTTCCATTTTCCAAAACATTTTTTACCTCAATATTTTTACTTGCAGGTAAGTGGTACCATACTTACTTATCCAAGACCTGTGGATCCTCAGGGCTCTTATTTTCATATTCTAACAGTTCAAGAAAGCTCTGCATATACCTAAGAAAAGAAGAGTTACTGTGTTAGCTGCCTACCCAATACCCACTCCTCCTTTCCTTCCTTTCCCTACTCCATCCCATCACTATCCCCCCCAGGCAACTCCAGTAATTCAGGGAAAGTTACCTCCAAAGATTCTGAGTGGCACCATTTTTCTCTGGGCACTCCTATTTCTCTTGTCACTAAGTATTAATAATAACTACTTATTATTAATAATAATTAGTCAAATAGTCCAGGTCTAAGCCTATTACTGTGTGGATTCCCCTGAGCAAAAGGATCAGCCCAGGAATGGACATAATAACACAATTCAGGCTAGCAAATGACAAAGAAGACTTGCTGAAGGATTCTGGGAGAGAAACCAACTTGTTCTGCTTTTGTACAGAGTGTTATGCAGATGTAAAGACTGGAATTGCTGCAGCTATTCTGCCAGCAGGAGGAAATCCAGTCTGACAATGAAGCCAACGCTGTCAAAAGCAGGACCTTGACAGCCTCGTGAATCTCTAAATCAAACCAACACCAAAAGCTCATCCTACAGCTGGACCTTCTAGTTACATGAGCCAGGTTCAGTTGCATTTTCGACCACTCACAAACAGACATATCCTAACTGATTCAAACTGTAGAGTTTGATTACCAAAAACGCACATGTAATTTTTTTCTTTTCAGTCAGAGTCTCACTCTGTAGCCCAGGCTGGAGTGTAGTGGCATGCTCACAGCCACTGCAACCTTTACCCACCGGGCTCAGGCAATCCTTTCACTTCAGCCTTCCAAGTAGCTGAAACCACAGGTGCATGCCACCATGCCCGGCTTACTTTTTATTTATTTATTTATTGTAGAGATGAGGTCTCCCCAAGTTGCCCAGGTTGGTCTTGAACCCCTGTGCTCGGGCAATCTTCTTGCCTCTGCCTCCCAAAGTACTAGGATTACAGGTATGAACCACTGTGCCTGGCCAGTACATGTAAATGTTAAGAAGCACATGTGTGAAACTGAAGTACATTTCAAGAATTTAGAAATTAGATGTAAAGAAGGTTCCTCTCAGAGTTACATTAATTCACCAACACTTAATGGGGGGAAAGTGTGCCTCTTAGACCCTCAGAAACAGCTTCTGAATTAAGAATGGCTGCATATCTCAATCAGGGCCAGTGTAAGAAATAGTGTGTGCAACATTAAGATCTAGAGAATACAGAAAATGGAACTCAGAGGCGTGTCAGTGTAGCAGCTACATCCAGCCAAGACCTGTTAGAGCTGGTAGGGATTCAGATATTCCAATTAGTGGTATATAACATATCCTAAAGAATTATCCCTTTATTCTAATTATTTCTACCAATTAATTACCACTAATCCTATTATCTACCTTTGGATAGAGGATGAGGACACTCCAGTAACTAAAAATGACTGTTACATAAACAAATACGTCAACAGGAATACCATTTGACTTTTCAGCCTCACACTAACTTTGTGACAATGTATCTGATACTAAAGAATGTTCTTCACTGGGTATATTTTTTAAAAGCCTCTGGGCACATAAGACTGTGGATTAGATATTGTTAAAATCATCAGGTCAAAACACCCTGAGAGATCAAAGACAGCCAGCCCCAGGCAGGCGTCCTGTCCTTTCCCAAGAGGATTGTGCAAAGTCATAAATGGAGAGAAGTCAACCATTATGCTGAGGTTCCTAGCCTGCAAGTCAAGAGAGCAAGGAGAACACACTGTGACTGAGGGGACAGTGGTGGATTCACAGTCTGTTATGCATAAGATTAGCTTTTAAAAGGAAATGGCAGTGAAACACAATGCATGAGCCTGAACTGGATTCCTAAATCAGGAAAAGAAATTGCTTTTTTTAAAAAGAGGGCCACCATTAGGACAATTAGTAAAGTGAGAATAAATCCTACATTTAGAAAATATTACCATATCAATATTAAATTTCCCAAATATGATGATCATACTGTGGTTTTCTAAGAGTTTGTTCCAAGGAAATAAAACCTAAAGTATTCGGGGCAAAGGGGCATGGTGCAGACATAGGGTATGTGTGTACGTGTGTACCATACAGACGACACATACAGAGGTGGGGTGAGGGGAAATGGAAAGATAAAGAGATGGAGAAACAGAAAGATGAGGGGGAGAGAGAATATGAATGACAGCAGCAGAACAAATGTCGCCAAATGTTAACAATTATGGACCAGCCTGGGCAATATAGCGAGACCTCATCTCTACAAAAATTAAAAAATTAGCCAGGCGTGGTGGCATACAACTGTAGTCCTGGCTACTCAGGAGGCTGAGGTGAAAGGATCATCTAAGTCCAGGAGGTCAAGGCTACAGTGAGCTGTGATCATGCCACTGCACTCCAGTCTGGGTGACAGAGTGAGACACCAACTCGAAAAAAAAAAAAAAAAAATTAGTGAATCTACATGAAGGCATATAGAAGTTCTTTCTACTAATCCTGCAACCCTTCTGTTAAGTAGGAAATTATTTCAAAATAGAATGTTTGAAAAACAAAAAGGAAAAAATAATATATGTGTATTTAGAATGGATATGGAAGAGGACTGGTTAAAAGACAAAAGAGTTGACACAGAAATTTGTTTGAATCCACACTTTGCCAATGTGGTATAATACAAAAATACATTAGATCTTTGTCCCTGGTTCTGGGCACAGAGCTCCTAAAACCCTTAGAATTTCCTGAGAGACAGGAGTGTCTTTTATCATTCAGAAGGAGCCCCTTTTTTATCACACCCGAGTTTATGCTAATGAGACAACAGAGGGGAGCCCCTGGATAGCCTCAGGATGGAGCTGATCACTAAAAAGACCGAGTGAGTTCAGGGTTGGAACTTTCAGCCCCACCCCAACCTCTGACCTCCATAAAAATTCTTGAATGAGAATTCAGAGAGCTTGCCGGTTGTCCAACACATGGGGGTACTAGTTAGGTAGTACGCCCAGAGGGGCCATGGATGCTCCACCTATCCCCTACTCCATAACTTGCCTATGCATCTCTCCCATTTGGTTGTTCCTGAGTTATATCCTTTATAAAAACCTGTAAACATAAGAGCTTTCCTGAGTTCTATGAGCTGAAACTCACAAATTATCAAGCCTGAGAAAAGGATATGAGGTACTGTCCAAACACAGACTGTTTCCCTCTCTATCTGGCTTCTTTCGGCTCCCTTCCTCATGGAGTGGCCTCTGGCCAAGGCTGTTCTCTGAAGAGTATGTATATTCCCAGTAATGAGTCATGGGATGCAGGTGACCAAGCAAAGCTGAAAACAATGTAGTCATCACTCTTAATATAATTGTAAACACCATATAGGAATGATTAACTTGATTGCTTTTATTATAAAACTGCTTGCTATATACCACCCTGAGGCATGAGTTCTTCACTGGCTAGCCACTATCAGTGCCTCCTGTAAATTTTTTTTTTTTTTTTTTTTGAGTTGGAGTCTCACTCTGTCGCCCAGACTGGAGTGCAGTGGCCGCTCCCGGCCACCGCAGCCTCGACCTGCTGGGCTCCGGCGATCCTTCCGCCTCAGCCTTCCGAGTAGCTGGAACT
>CAUYQG010079786.1:0-18636 GCA_963574415.1 Tarsius wallacei
AGTGCTTTTTCAGAATCATTATTCCAGAATGTTTTTTACCTTTTTGGGATGGACTTCTTTGCTGTCCACTTTAACTGTAGAGTATGTGTAAAGGGTATTTCAGCCAGACAGAAGAGCTTAGTTTGCAAATCTAACTTGCACTCAGTCTGTTAGTTTCTTTTGTAAGTCTCCTTTGTATTTCTTCACCTTGTTTCTTTAGCGTCCGGCACTTTGTCATTTGCATTCCTTATTTATTAACAAACAGCTTGGCCTGAGATCATCTTTATTGCCCCTTGTCTTAAAAACATTTTACTTTATCTCTATAAGCCTTGATCAGAGAATTCTTTTTGCTAGCTTTGAGCACTCTGTAGTCATGTTCTGTGCTGTCAGCGGGTGTTAGGAAATCATTTGAAGATTGGAAGATCTGCAGGTCTGTCTTGTCTAAAATGTGATCGAGAGCCAGAGAGCTACTGAAAGTTAAAAGAGGGGTGTGTGTGTGTTGGGGTGGGGGTGGTTGGTGTGTTGAAGGTCATGTGGATAGTAAATACGACATGCCTTTTCTCTTAGTGTCTTTGTTAGAAGTAATAGTTACTACATGCAGATTGTGCTTTGTCTTTATGGGTTATAGCAGCGTAGTCATAACCTGCTTCTCTTTTTTTCTTCTGTCTTTGCTCTCATTTCTACTGATCATTGCACGTCCCACCTCTGCCTACTTTCCTTCTAATTTTGCATCTTCTAGCAGACTGGACTAGTAAATATGGATAATTAGGACTGTTCAACGTGTTAAACAGATGAATCCTCAAGATCTTTATCAGAGCAAAGTAGGTGGGTTCCGGGTTAGTCTCTTTTCTTTTTAAAAATGGCCTTTTCTTGGTTATAAAAACAGTAGCCTTTGGAGAAAATTTAGAAAAGACAATAAAGCGTGAAGAAAAAATAGGATAACCCATAATACTATGAATCAGAATTAACCTGTACTGACGTTTGGCATTTTTCTCTTTAAATGATACAAGTTTATTTATGTAAAAAGTTTTCACAAAATTGAGATTTTAGTATAGTTTTTATTATCTGCATGTTTTTCATATGGTAAGTGTTTTGCATGTTAACTATTAATGTTCACATATTTAATTATGTAGGTGCATATTAATTCATTCGTTATATTCATTCAGCAGTTCCTTTATTAAACATTTAGATTTCTTCCAGTTTTTTTAGTTTTTACAAAAGAGCAACATCCCTGTCAAGAAATAAATGTTTAATATCTACATTGATTTTTCTCTATGTGGATCTCTAAAAGTAGAGTTTACTAGATCAAGGTGAAAAAGATTTTGAAGGGTTTAATATATACTCCCACATTGTTTTCTTTTTTTTACTTTTTTTATTTTAAAGATGTGTGGTACAAGTTGGGATTGGTTACGTAGGTGGTCTAGGTACAGGTAAAGTTTCATTGCTTTCTAGATAAGCTATTATGCTTTTCTCTAAACATTCTAAACACTCATGGGTCCCTGATTCCAAATAATTTACCCATATAGGTCTTATTTTATAAGATCTTTGTCAATCTAAGAGTTGTAAAATGTCATTGAATTTTCAATTTTCCTCTATTTACTAGTGATATTAAACCTTTTTTCATGTTTACTGGGCATTTATATTTTTGTGGGAATCATTCTTGTTCTTGGATAATTTTTCTATTAAGGGCTGGCTTGATTATCTTTAACAATTGAATTTATAAGAGTTTTTATATATTAAAAGTTAAAAGCAGTTTTATTTTTTGTAAATGTTTTTCTCAATTTACTTAACTTTTAATATTGTTAATTGGATTTTTTAAAATATAGAAGTTTTACATTTTTACGTAGTCGAATCTACTGTTTTAAGTGACTTTTTCATTAGTTTTGAGCTCTGAAAGTGTCCTCTCATCCAGAAATTTAGGAAACATTGGCTTAGGTCTTTTTTAAAAGTAGAGTTTTCTGTTTTGTTGGCTATCCATTCTTCTAGTTTGAACTTTAGAATGAGTTTTTCAAGTCCCCCCAAAGTAAAATTCCACCAGAATTTTTTTTACTGGAATTGTATAACTCTCCTTTTTATAAGGAGTTTATTTCTAGTACTTTACAAAAATTACCGTTCTGTGCTTTGATTGGGTTTATTACCTCCTGTTCCCTGTCCCCCTCTCCCTCCTTACTTCCCAAAAGATGAAATTCTGACTGGTTATCAAGAGAAATCCTGCTGGAGACTTATGAAGGTGAGAGCTTGACACAAAATAGTGGTGGCTGATGTCACATAGTGGAAGAATGGGTTGGAGTAACTTTCTGCCGAGGTGCAGTGGCTCACACCTATAATCCCAACATTTTGGGATGCTGAGGCTGGAGGATAGCTTGAGGTCAGGAGTTTGAAAACAGCCTGGGCAACACAGTGAGACCCTATCTTTACACACTTTTTTTTTTTAAGGGTAACTTCCTTACTCTGGTTGGTGTAACTGGTTCCTCTGAAGTTAGTGTAAATGGGAGGCAGGTACAAGCCTCATGTTGTCTTTCTGTCTGACGTGACTGTTCTGCACTTTGACTTAGAGAAAATATTCTTGAAGTCTCATAGTTTTGTTTTGTTTTGTTTTGTTTTTGGCGATCCTTCCGCCTCAGCCTTCCGAGTAGCTGGAACTACAGGCATGCGCTACCACGCCTGGCTGATTTTTTGATTTATTGTAGAGATGAGGTCTCGCCAAGTTGCCCAGGCGGGTCTCGAACCCGCGGGCTCAGGCAATCCACTCACCTCAGCCTCCCAAAGCACGGGATTACAGGCTGAGCCACCAAGCCCTGCTTGTTTTGTTTTTCATAAAGTATTTTTGGTTTCCAAGGTTCTGAAAACTATATCTCTTGATTTTTTTTTAATAAGTTTTTTTGGTGAAAAGGATTGGTAGCCAGAGAGAATTTTCATCTAAACCTAGAAATTCTAAAAACCGGTTGCTCTCTTTTTTTTGGCAGTGTTGTGGATTATTAAATAACTAGATATTTGGCTTCCTGAGAAGTGGGGTATCACCATATATATGCATTTGAGAACTTGATTTTGCAAATAAATACAGAGGTGATTTTATATTTCTGTGCTTCAGAGATGTTGTTTCAGTGCTAATAATGAAAAACACTGCTACCGATCTGCTTTTAGGTTGATCTGTTGCATCAGCAGGTGGAAGAACATGAAGAGATGAAGCAGAGGATGGCCACGGAGTACAAGCAGGAGTTAAAGAAACTGCACGAAGAGGTGAGGCTGCAGTGCTGATGCATGTGGATCGCTCTCTCAGCCTGAGGAAGCTGTGAATGAGCACGTTGCTGCTTGTAAAGTGAGAAATCTGTATTATATGGCAGGTACAGGGGTGAGAGTATTTTTCTGTTCTTTAATCCGGGCCTAGTTATATGTTTGATATTACCTAGAGCAGAGATTCTAAGATATGTTTCTCGATTGAGTACCTGAAAGAAATAGGGCCATTTTTGTGCAATACTGTGAATTACTGATGCCAAAAAATACTTTCAGTATTTTAATTTTTATCAGTTACTAGATTTTAAATAATGGAAGATCCAAAGATTTAAGAAGCACTTTGGAATAAATAAGAAAATTCTGTTCATTAACTCAATTTTATTCTTCAGATTTGGAAAAAAAACCTGCTTTTATTTTGATTTAGTTGCAAAGTATTTTTTTCCTGCTTATTGGATATCCATGTCCCGCAGAGCATGGCTGAGAACCATAAGCCTAGAGGAAAGAATAAGACTTGGTATTAGTTTTGTTTGAATTTTAGTTTGGAAATCTAACATGTTCTCAGTCCGTTTTCAGTAGTACTGGTTGGCGCTGCTCTTGCTTTTATAATACCGATTTGCCCCACCGCCACTGTTTACAGATTCTTAAATTTTATGAATAGAAATAACTGTTTCTACAGTTAGGCAGACTGAAGAGAAGCTATGAAAAGCTGCAGAAGAAGCAAATGAGAGACTTCCGAGGAAATACCAAAAATCACAGAGAGGATCGGTCTGAAATTGAGAGGTTAACTGGAAAAATAGAGGTACATTCATTGTCATAATTCGTTCATAAGTGATTGTCAGCTTTCGTGTAAGAAAATGCTGTCTCTAATGGCACTATTTCCTGAAACCAATTTTCTACCATTTCTGGGACGGCTACTGAGCTATTTCAAAGATGGGAGGTGATTCAGTGTACAGCCTGTCATCATCTGGTTCCCTGTGGTTAATGCGGTTACTAGCTAGCAATAATTCTCGACAGGACAGTCTCACCCTTAGAGGGCATTTGTATGGAGGCATTTTTTTGGTTGGCGAAATGAGTGAGCGTGAAACTGGCATTTAGGGGACAGAGACCAGGTATACTAAACATGCCTGAGACTGTTCCACATGGTAAGGATTATGGTGCCCAAATGCCAGTATCTCCCCCAGTGGGAAATGTTGACCGCCGGTTACTAACAGTTCTCCGTGGGCAGGGTTCTTGTCTTCTGTATCACTGTGTCTCCAGCACCTAATGCAGTGGGACGTGGCAGATGTTGAAAGGACATGGCACTTTCTGTGCAGAGTACTCTGCATATCAGGTGGTTTATTCTCAGTTCCCATTTAAACACAGTGAGCTGTTCACTCCTCTCTGCTGACTTTGTTTTCAGGATTGAGGGACGCTGAGGACTTGGGCGGTGGTGAGCTAACACTGCTGGGAGTAGATGAAGGAGCAGCCTAAGGCCGCCGCTCCTGGCTCTGTCTTTGCCCTGAGCTCTTCAGGACACACACAAATTCCCAGCGTGCCAGGCTCTTGGAGATTCCCATGCAGTAGCGTGACAGGGGACCTGGGCGACTGCATTTTCTCCAGCTACTCTAGCTGATTCTGATTTGAGAAACATTGTTCAGATCTTTGTGTGATCACTTCCAAGTTTTCTACCCCGGGCGGATGTATTATTATTGCCTAAAGTTTTGGTTTCTGTATTCTTTTGCATCTCAATATTTGTTTGCATTGGAAGAGCTTGGGATCGGGAGACTACACAGCTGCTGCTTCCCCTCCAGCGCTTGTCAGCATGACCTTTTTGCCCTGAAACCCTTTATACCCGCCTCGCTCTTCACTGCCACTTCCTGGCCCTTCTCTTGTTCTCTGTCTGCTTTAGGAAAACTCTCCCCAACTGTATTTTCCTTCTCCTCCCGCTCTACAACAACAGTCCTCAACACGGAAAAACATTTCTGTGACCAAATGCAGGGGCTTCTCCCCACCACCAAGCAGCAGACACTAGCTGGGTGTCCTCTGGTGCAATTCTGACACTGTCAACCCAGGAATAGTGTCCAGAACTTCTGACTGACTGGCTTCAAGTTGGAGTTCCTGTGATACCTTCTTTGGCTCTGATTAGATTGCTACAGTGGCTCACAGAACTCAGGGAAACATTTGCATTTACCAGTTTGTTAAGAAGGGTATTTCAAAGGATACAGAGAAGCAGGCAGATGAAGAGATCCATAGGACCGGGTTGAGAAGGGTCCCGTGTGCAGGGGCTTCTGTCCCCATGGAGTTGGGGTGCGCCACCCTCCTGGCACGTGGACGAGCTCTTGACCTTCTCTTCAGCCTCTATGCATTCAACTCTCCAGAAGTTCTCCCGTCCCTAGCCACTTGGGTTTTTACAGAAACTCATGGCGTCAGCATTCCATCCCCCAGGGCATAGGGCAGGGACCCACAGTCAGACAGGCAGGGGGAGGATCAGAGGCAGGTGAAAGGAGGGCAGGAGAAGGTAGCAAGGGCTGTGCAAGTTTTGAGCCGGGAACCATGGCTGAAAGCTGTTATCCACAGTGGCATGCCAGCTACCTCAAAGCCCCATCTTTATCAGTCCTGACCCAGTGAAACTGGGGGCTTCAGTTGCTTACCTGTTCCCCTGGGCTCCTCTCTTCGTCCCCTGGGCTCCTCTCTGGCTTCATCATATTTGCTTGGGCAAAACTACAACTCTGGTTCTGTCATGTGTGGCTGAACACGGCTGGAGAAAGCATAGCCAGGCTGTGCAAATTCATGGCCACTGACCTCAAATGGGTCCTGATGCGACCCAGAACCATACTGTATTTCCTCTGATGCTTCCACGTCTCTTAATGAGTGCATCGTACTTCCTTTTTTCTCCTCAAACTTTCTACACTTTTCCCCACGTCGTCTCCGTTGAGTGATCACTCTCCTTCTGTGTACAGACTTCTGACTCAGTTTCTTCCCACCTATCTGTGCCCTTGTACCCTGCCTTTGCTCTGGGAGGGACTATCCATGCCCTCCCCGTTCCTTACCTTAGACATTGCTCTAGCAGCTCTCCTCTTCTCTGCGTCCTCAGTTTTTCCTTCCTACTGGATATTTTCTACCAGCATCCACGTTTCTCTCCTCTTAAATGTCCTCTCGTGACTCCTCTCTTCCTCCTCTGCCCCATTTTCCTCCTTCATTTTATGACTAGAACTTAGAAAGTAACTTCAGGCATCTCTACTTGTCTCCAATTCTTCTTGTTTCATTTTTCTTGCACCCACTCACTCAGGCCTGCTGGAGCTGTTAGCATGGAAGTTACCAATGACTTACGCATTCCTAAAGCCTACTGGCTGGCGCTCTCTTCCTCATCCTATCTGCTTATTTGTGCCCAGCTGGTCTCTTCCTCCTTAAAACACTTTCTTGACTTGGCTTTAAGAAAAGCCACAATTCCCTTCTCTTTCTCCTATCTTCTAAGCCACTCTTTCTTAATATCCTTTGTTCCCCAACCTTTTGACATGGGATGCCCTAGGGTGGTGTCCTTGAACCTCTCTCTCTTTTTTTTCTATCTATGCTTACTCCGTTGGGGATCTCATTCAATTTTGTAGCTTTAACACTGGATACGTTGATAAGTCCCAAATTGCTGTATCTAGCCATGACCTCACCCTTTTATTACAGAACACCTTTCAACTGCCTGTTTTCTGTCTCCACTGTAATATCGAAAACTGTGTCACCCTTAACATGTCCAAAATAAAGCTCCTGACTCTCTTCCTCATCTCTCCAGCATCAATTCCTGTTTCAGTTGACAGCAGCTCCATGCCTCAATTTTCTCGAGCAAAAACCTCAGAGGCAGCCTTGGCTTCTCTTTACTCAGCACAACAGCCAGAATGATTCTGTGGTAGTGTAAGTTAGATTATGTCACCCCCTGTACAGAACCCTTCCAGCCTCTTCGCTCACGAGCTGGAGCTATCCTAATGACTTACACAGGCTCACTTCCAGGTAGCTCTCCGACCGCGTCACCTCCTGCTTCCGATTTCCCTCGCTCTGCTCCAGCCACATCGACAGCCTAGCTCGCCCTCAGACACTAAAGCAGGTTCCTCTCACTTCAAGGCGGTTCCCTCTGCCCAGAACACTGTGACTTCACCCCCGTCTTCCTAGGTGTTCGTAGAAGCTCTTTTGTACGCGATCTGGCCGTCTTTTTCAAACATTGCAACCCCAACTCTGAGCACTCCAGGCTCTGCTTTCTCCAAACACATATTCCTGTCTAATGTACAGCACAGTGAGCGAGGATCTCTTGCCCTCCCATGGAGTGGGGTGAGAATTGTTGTTTGTTTTGATGATAGTGTATCCCCAACACCTAAAGCAGCATCTGGCATATATAGTAGAATGGTTGAATGAATGAGTGAGTGAAACTCAGAAATCTGGTTAACAACAGTTTTCCTAAGGAGGCTCAGCTTTCTGGAGTTGTTCTGAAGACAGTGTTAGAAAGATTGAATTTCCTTTCTCTTTGATTTGCTGCATGTTCGTAAATATTGCGATTATTTTCTTGATCATGCAGTTTGAAGTTACTGTTGATCCATCATTAATTTTGAACTATTTGGGTTACAAATATCTGTTAAAATTTAGTACAGATTGTCCTTGTTATTCAAGCCTTTGCAGTTCTTCTGTTGAGATAGTAAAAATTTAGATAGCAAAAGACACTGCATTATCTGCATCTGCTTGGTTCCTGAGTTTTAGACACTGAGAAGTAAGATTTGGAATACAGAGGAACTTATCTGAAAATTTATTTTAATCTCTTCAATTCCTGGGTCTGGATATCTGTAATTATATTTTGGAATCTCAACATCAATTTTCTGAAAAATCACTAGAAAATTATAACAACCCTTAGGTGGCAGCAAATCTATGACAATCACCTACAGTCCAATATCGAGCATCTGTGCTTCGAACTCTTCACCGTTAGGGTGTTAAATTTAGAAAGACAGATATCCAGAGGCACAGTGTGTGGGGGATTTGGTGGGACGCGACTGTTCTATCAGCTGAGTGAGTAATGGGGCTCCTGCTGTGGAGACAGGTAGGCGTGTCCCCAGGGACCCAGGAGAAATGAAAGGAAAAGTGAGTCTGGGACATGGTGACTGCGAGGAGAAGCACCTAGAAGTTAAGCGCCTGAATTGCCTCCTCAGGAATTTCGCCAGAAGTCGCTGGACTGGGAGAAGCAGCGCTTGATTTATCAGCAGCAGGTGTCGTCTCTGGAGGCACAAAGGAAGGCTCTGGCTGAACAGTCTGAGATAATTCAGGTAGGCGCAAGACGTTTTAAAATAGTGAGAGGCAGATAGGCTTTGATCGCATTCGAGCTACCTAGTGCAGCTTCTTGCTGCTAACCCTGCCCGCTCCCATCTGGTGAGCCTCCCGTCCTCTGCCTCCAGGAGTGTCCTCTTCCACACGTAGACGTTCCTCCTCCGTGGCTCCCTCCCCGACACACTCGCGACTCGCCCCTCTGTTCCTGCACCTGCTTGTGGCTTTGCTGGCTTTCCTCCTCACTGGCTGGCTCACTGTTGACTCACATCCGCATTCACGCTCCTAATCTTGCTCTCCAGAGCTTTCTCTCCCTCCTGTCTTTTTCTTGCCGATCCTTCCCTGTTCCTCCGTGTGTCTCCTTTTCCGCATCTTTCTGTCTCTGCCGTTGGGTCTCTTGGCTCTGCTTTGCATGCCTTGCTCCGACTCTGCGGTCCCTGGGGTACCTTGGCCGAATGCCTCAGCCAGGCGCTTCAGTTAGTCTGCCTGTGTGGAGACAAATGTGGAGAGATTCACATGGTCTTGGTGCACATACTAACTGAAAGTCGCGTCTTTGTGGTAGCGGAAGCACTTTTTTAGAACACTAGGTAGAAACTTCTCTTTTATGGCTTAAGCAAAACCAAAAAGTAGGCACCTAATTTAGGAACATACCTTCTTAGAATATATATAGCCCATTTGTCTTTCAGTTAGAACCAAGAACATAAAGGAGAATGAACACGTTTGGAATCTTCTCTTCTTACCGGACACTGTCTCAGTGCTTCTTCTGGATGCTGTGCACATAGGTTATCTGTTTGGTGTTGAGATAATCTGGCAGGGCTGGTCATTATCTCACCTTTACAGAATGAAGGAACAGGATGGATAAGTTAAGAGAGCTAAAGGCAAGGTTGTTTTTTTTTTAAATAATGTGCATTTATTTGCTGCTTAAATTCTCAACAATACGTTGACCATTTGTTCATCTCCCTGAAATGTCAGCTGTCTGATAAACTACAGACAGTGGCTCTACTTGGAGTGACGCCATTTAAAATGGCAAGAGTCCACAGCAGCCCCAAGGAAGAAAATTGTGTTCCAAGCTGCAGCAAGCCATGCAGCCAGAACAGAAAAATGAAATCCTGAGATGTCTAGACTAGGGTTTTTGGACTTGAATGCCAAAGCAATATACAAACCTAATAGCTATAAGATTTTTATATTCTAATTGTAGCTGTCAGATTGACAAAAAAAAGCAAATTGAGTTTTAGTTTTTACTGTTCCCAATTACGTATACATGGAGTTTTATTATTGACTGTAGGTCCTTTTTTAAAAAATTACTGTTATCCTATTTCAAACTACTGTTGTGATTATTGACTCTCCATAATTAAAACTTCATTGTTAGTGAAAATGAGATTTTTATTAACCATGATTCAGCTAGGGCTAGACTAAAAAGCCATTAAAGAGCCAGCATTTGTTTTCCCTACTATGGATGTTGGAATTATTTTTCTGATAGTTTTGTTTAAACTAAAACTGTCTGACTGTTACTTAGAAATGTTTTTCTCTTTCTCCCTTGGCAAACTAAATAAAATGTCTCTGATTCAGAATGTACCAGTGCTAAATGATCATCATTCTTTTAGACATCTAAATAAACTTCCTGTATACCCGTTACCTGGCATTAATAGTTACCACCATCTTGCCAATTTTTTTTCATTGTGGTAAAAAACACATAACAAAACTTTCCGCCTTAACTATTTTTAAGTGTACGGTACATTAATGTTAACCATATGCCTGTTGTTGTGTAGTAGCTCTCTAGAACTTTCTCACCTTATGAGACTAAAACTCTGTACCCTTCCCTACTTTTTTTTTTGCCTGGAATCTTGCAATACAAATCACAGACATCATCTTATTTCTCAACAAGTAAGGACTTCAAAAAGATGAACTGTAATATATCAGTGTCATATTAATAGAATAAATAAAGACTTCTTAAAATAATTTGATATCCAGTCTGTTCAGATTTTCCCAGTTGTCTAAAAAAAATACTATCCATTTATAGTTGGATGTTTCGGTCGGAATCCAGTCAAAGTTGACATCTTGCATTTGGTTGATACATGGGGTCACCGTTGATCAATAACAGTAGAGAATCTGAGATACTGGGTATAGGGATATTAACACCCTCCCTTAAAAAATCTTGACGTAGATTTTTTTCTCACATGTTCTTAACATCTGAAGGTGAACTTCAGTCATATTTGCTGGAGTTTTTTCTATTAGTCAGCTAATAAAAGTACATAATACATGATCATTTTAGAAAAATGAGAGCATGTAGGGAATGAAATAAAATCACTCAAAATTCCGCCCTTTAAAGATTTATCATGAATAGCATTTTGGTGTAATTTCTTCTGACTTCTTCTGTGCTCATATACAGTATACATTATGCTTACATATGTTAGATAGGAAGAAAACACATACACTGTATGGAGAGGGGTAGTTGCAGACGTTGAAAAATATCAAGAATAAGCAGTGTTGATAATTTTTGAGACAAGTGGTGAATATAGGGATTCATCTTTTTATTCTCTCTTTGTTTGTATATGTTTGAGATTTTCCATGAAGCATCATTTAAAAATGTACAGAGTGCTTACTATATGACAGGCACTGTGCTAAGCACTTTGTCATATGGTATTTGATTTAGTTTTCACAACTGCAAAAACTTTTCTTTTTAAATGTGACATAACCACAGATGTGTCGTCGTGATGATTGCATAGAAATCTCCTCTGTCAGTCATTGACTGTGTCATAATTCGTGTAACCAGTCCCTTACTGTAGAACATTCAGTTTTTTACTTTTTAGTCTCGTAAATAGTTCTGGGATAAATATCTGTATTTAAACATTGGGCAGTATTTGCCCATTTATTTTCTTAGGAAATGGCCCTAGAAGAGGATTTGCTGCCTCGCAGTACGTTATTAAAGATTTTAATATATACTGACAAAGTTTTCTCCAAAGGTGGATTGATACAGACTTTCTCCAGCAATGTGTGGCAGTGTTCATTTCCTCATACTTTCCCGACATTGGGCACTATTGTCTCTTTTGAATTTCCTCACTTTTAGGCTTGTCTTTGCCAGTCTTACATGTCAAAAACAAATTATATCCGATCATTTGTTTTAATATACATTTCTTTCCTATGACTGAGGTTGAGTATTTTTTTCATTGATTTTCATTCTTTTGTAAATTGTGTCCTCATTTTTCTTTTGGTATGTTTATATTTTACTGTTTTGAAAGAGCTCTTCGTATAACAAGTGTGAAGTGTAAACCTTTTTCTATGATGTTGCAGTTGTGTGTGTTTACCCAATTTACCTTAATTTTGCTGAGTAGTTCTTATGGAAAGACAATTGTTTTGTGAACCATTGCTTAGAATTGCTTACATTCTGTCAACTTTTTTAGGATCTCTTTCTTGATGGCATATTATAAAGACTTACCTGAGCCAAGATTTCTTCTAAAGCTTTATAATTTCTTTTTTATATAGTTTATCTGCAATTTTTTGGCATTAAGTATTTGATGGGGATTTAAATGTGTGTTTCAAGTGATTCTCCATACAATGTATCTACAAGCACTCTTACATTTTGAGGGTTTGACAGAATGATTCTAAAAGTCGTATGGAATGAAAAATGAACACTAGTCAGCATTTTTCGAAAGAAGAGTAGTGGGGATGTTTGTTCTGTCAAAGATTAAAATGTGTTTTGTTAAAAAGCACAGTTGTTAAGTAATATGTTATCAGATGCAGTGGCAGAAGGATGGTTACATGACATAGGAAGAGGATAATTATAAATAAATCGTCTGAAACGCAAGGCAATTTCTGTTCAAAAGACAGAATCACCTGCTACCTTTCCCCCTTGCCTAAATAGTACAGTTGTGTAAAGGAAATATTCGGCGAACTCTCAGGGAACGTTAAGAACATTTGAAAAAAATGAAAATATTAAGCCGACAGAAAGTGTAAAATGTGTAGCCGATCAACGGTGTGTGAGAAAGCTAGAGGTTGCATTATGTATGTTTTCCTTTTGAAAAATCCAGATGAGCTATAAGATATTGTTCAAGCTAGTTTTAAATCCACTGCTCAATTATGTGTGTGTATACGTTTGCAAGTATATATGTTTTATTTTTAAAAGCATCGTTTTCCCGTTACAAACTGTGAAGAAAAGATGATCCTAACTCGAATATTAATCTCTTGTCTTGGTATAGTTACCAGAGTTAGTTGAATTGGCTCAGCCCCACTGTTGAAAAGAGTACAGTGGCATGGACACACAGTGATAAGAGCATCTGACTGCGAGCTGTATTGTGAACAGCCCCTGCAAGCTCCTGCCTGGTAGAAATGCCACAAGGCTGTGGCCTGCACTGACGTGTTTGGAGTTGACATTGATGGGGAGCTTGGTGAGGGACCGATGCCCGCGGTGGGATCCTTTGGAACATAAAAGACCTCTGTTGCTTTGTATCATAACGTCCTCAGTGATCTCACTGTCTGAGAGAGTCATTTCCTTGAAGCACCAGGAAGTATATACCCCAAACCCGGAAGAAGACTTGAATTCAACCCCAGTTGCCAACCCCTTCCCTGCTCTCCTTACTTCAGCTGCCCACCCTCGGCTTCCTGATGTAAATTGCCTTCTTAATTGTTTCTTTACTTTTAACTGCCTCTACTGGGTTTCTGGTTTCTGGCTCAAAAAGTGAGTGTTTGACGTGAGAAAAGAGGTTTGAAAACTATATTAGCCTTACAGAACCTCGAAAACCAAAATAATTGACAGAAATAATCCGTTTTTTAATAACTGGTTTCTGTGACTTTCTGAATTTCTTAGTATTGGAAGATGCATTCTTGAGATTCTAGTACAGTGCTAATAGAGATCTATTGTGAGTTACATATGTTATTTAAAATGTTCTAGCAGTTACATTACAGAAGTAAAAGAAATAGGTAAAATTAGTTTTAATAATATATTCCATCTAGTATGTCAAAAATATTATTATTACAACATTTATATTCTCCCCCCCTTTTTTTAAACTGCGTCTTTGAAATCCAGTATGTATTTTAAACTTAGAGCACATCTCAATTTAGAGTAGCCACAGTTGAGGTGCACTAGCCACATTTGGGTAGTAACTGCTGCATTGGGCAGTGCAGGCCTAGCATATTAATTCTGGTCGAGGAACATTTAGAATTACTTGAGATTATTGTGTACTGTATTTTTGCACAACTGAAATAGTAAATCAGTAAGAGAAGGTTATGTGCTTCGTCCTTCAAAACTGAGGAGTTGATTAGTTTTGACTAGGCTCACTAGTTAAAATATAGCCTAGTCAGCCGATCACTGGAACTTCAGAGTTGAGTTTTCAATTACAGACTGGAATTGAACAGTATTAAGTAGCGATTGCCGCACTAGGAAGACATTGCTGGTGTTTTGCAGTTGTGTGTTGTCTTTCTTCCCGAGTGCCCGTTTGGGCAGTGGCTTTCCAGCTGTGGCGGCGAGGCCCCAGGACTGTGGAACGGGTTGAGACAGCGTTGGGGGAGGGTCCGCAGGCTGGGCTCCAGCCCTTTCTCCTTCTCACCCTCACCCACTCTCCGCATTTAGTTATTCTACTCAGGATTCTGTATGAGATTTTCTCTGGGAAAAAAGCTTACATTGTGTGTAAAGGTTTGGAGACAATTGCATGCCTTGCAGTTATTCTAGTGACTCTAAACCTGTGTTGATGTTCTTCTTTCATACTATTTAGAGACCTGGTTAAAAAAAATTGGCTCTTTACACTGGAATCTTGATTTGTAATTTGCAAACACTATTTGTCTTTTTCTTCACTTCTCTCTGCCTACCCTCTCTCTGGCTTATGGGCAGTTTTTATCATCTATTTTGTGTGGCCACAGTATATAGTACAAGATTTTAGCCTTATACTGTATACAATAAAATCTTTAAGTCTGCAGCAGATAGATTTATTTTATTTCTAAAATAAAGTTGTGTGCCTTTGCCTTTAGAAATACTTAGAATAAAGGAAGTTTACCTCCACAGATAATTCATGGCCATCTTCAGTGTGTAGATGAAGTAGCAATGTGGATGCTCTATTAAAACGTGAAAACTAGAAAGTTGGAAGCTAAAAACCAATACAGCTGGAACGCAGAGCCTAAAATTAGGAACTATGTACTGCAGGTCTATGCGACATTCGCTAAGATGGTTTTATTTGTATGTACCTCAATCAATACGTTGAAAGAAACTAATTTGAGATATGCTATATTTGGTTTAATCTTTTAACTCGGAAATATTCAAAAACTAATGAGAGAACCAATGTCTTCTCCCCTGTAAGCACCTTTCTCTTCAATAAACAAAATTCCACAATTTCTCCCACCTCTCTGAATTTAAATTTAATGGCCAATTTGAATAATCTGAATGTGAGTATTTGTTATGTATCTGAAAATAATGTTAAAACAATAGTTACATGCAACATACTATGGGTGGGAACAGGGAAATTTGAACTACAAATTTGACAAGCTTCATGATTTTTAAAATTGTAATTTCTGAACCTCCATCACAGATAGAATAATGCATTATATCCTGTGTGTTAAATAGAAGCTAACTCAAGTTTTCCCATGTTGGTGGCTCCTGATTACAGTTGAATTTCTGTACGAGTAGGTAGAAGGGGATGCAGCTGTCTTTTTAGTAGATGGGCAGCATCTCTTCTCCTCAGGGGTTCCTTTATTTTTCAGTTCTTTCTTCACCCCTCTCAACATGTATTGCATATATTTTAACAAGCCAGTGCTTTATGTTTTTATGGAAATAATATCCAGTGTCATTTTGGTCTTATTTATTCATTGATTATTATAAAGAATAACCATGTCCCTATTGATAACCTGTGTGTTTCTAGGCTCAGCTCGCCAATCGGAAACAGAAATTAGAGTCTGTAGAGCTCTCCAACCAATCAGAAATCCAGCACCTGAGCAGTAAGCTGGAGCGGGCCAACGACACTATCTGTGCCAACGAGCTGGAAATAGAGCGCCTCACCATGAGAGTCAATGACTTGCTTGGAACCAATATGGCTGTTCTGCAGGAGCAGCGGCAAAAAGAAGAAAAATTAAGGGATTCTGAAAAACTCTTAGAGGTGTGCTTTGCAATGACCATAATTGGGTGAAATGGAGAGAAAATAATTAACATGGAACTAGGTTCCAAAACCTATGCCTTCCTCTTTATCTAGCTGATGTAAGATACTGATAGCTTTGTTAATATCGTGATTTTTATATAAATTACGGTTTGATTTCCTGGCTTCCTTTTTTCATGAAATGGAAAGATTGTAATAGCATCTGACTATTTTTCTGAGATTTTGCAGTTGAGCCAGGAAGAAAAGACAGAACCGAAGGGAAATTGTAGTAATAGCTGACTTTTTTGCAGGCTCTGCAGGAAGAAAAGAGAGAATTGAAGGCAACTCTTCAGTCTCAAGAAAATCTCATCTGTGAAACAAGAATCCAAAAGGAGAAGCTACAAGAAAAATTAAAGACACTCGACAGTCAGCATACAGGAGAAGCCATGAGGTGTATTTAATCTCCAGTATTATTCAGCTTAGCCATTGGTGGTTTGGCATTAAGCATGAGTTTTAATATGGTATATTCATAATTGTATGTTGGATCATATTGTGAGTTTTCTTAATTAGTTTTAATTTATGAGTTAGATTTTTTATACTGCTACTAAATTTTACATGGCTGTTTTTTTTCTGCCTCCAGTTTGAGTCCCTGTTAAGGCTCTGATGTTTAGACAGTTAGAAACCCCTTGGTCTGTTTGTACCCTTGGTGAAACTCCAAGTGTAAAGGGAATTGTTTTCCGTGTCTCCTGGAAGGCCTCTCTTTCTTGGTGAAATAGGTCATAATTAGTAGCTGCTTATCTTTAATAACAGCCAGCCATTGAGCTAGCCTTTTTAAAAAACATTTATAAAGTCAATTTTATTTTTTTATAAAAATTATTGCTATGAGAAGTCTATAGTGGAAAATAATAGAATGAGCTGTGCTCCCTTTTCTTGATCGAAATCTGATGCAAATTTTTATGCTTGCCAGAACTCTCCTGTAACTTTTCGTTTCTTTGGCTCAAAGTATCAAGTGTCAATGAAGTGATTTTGCCATTTTGTCTTTTTCCTTGGAAAATCAGGCCAAATCACTGTTAAGAAAGGAGTAAGTTGCTGCTCACTTTTTTGAGAAGCAGCATCTCCTGACTCTTTTCTCTTCCTGTGTTCTTTTCATAAGACAGGAGTCAAACTGAGGAGTTCCAGGGAGTTTAATTACCAAAAGGCGGTTGGGAAAGACGAACTAGTTGTTCATCGTTTTTGTTTGCGGAGATAAAAGGCCTTTAACAGTCTTCCTGTATCCTTCCATAGGCCACGGGAGGAGTCTCAGGTGGAAAGGAAGTGCCCCTCTCAAGGGCAGGGGGACCTGGACACTGTGCTTTCCCAGTTGAATTTTACCCATGCCAGTGAAGAGCTTCTGCAAGCCAAGGTGACTCGTCTTGAAGGCAGGTAGATAATTATATGCACACTGCAAAACTTCAAGTTGTTAAAATGCATTTTGGATCATCGTATTGATAAAGTAAAACAGTCTTAGTGAAAAGATGAGATATTTTTCCTGGCGTCCTAATGGCCTAACCTCTTACTTCACCGAGGAAACAGAAACAATGAAAGGGGAACTTCTCAATCTCCCAGCCGTGAGTCTGCCCACTCCTCTGCACATGATCTGTCACTGTGGATTGGCGCTTCGAAGACCAACCCTTCCACTTGCATCCTGCATCTGTAGCTATTGCCCTTCTCTTCTGCATCTTCAAGTTCCTCCTCTCTGCTGCCTCATTTCCTCTGGCGTAAAAGATGCTGTAATATCTTGCGTCTTGGAAAAAAAGTTAAACCCTCCTTTAATTTGTACCCTTGAATAGCTGTGACCACAGTTCTCTGCTTTCCTTCAAAACCAGATTCTTCGAAAGAATTGTCTGTACTGTCTGTCTCGGTTCTCCACCTTTTACTTGTTCAGCACTACTTCATGTAGGCTTTCCTCTGTGCCACCTCACTGCAGCTGCTCTTGGAGGGGGTCACAGTAGACACGTGTTTCTCCTCCTTTTGGTTCCGCAGTGCTTTGGAATTACTTGAATCCTGACTCATGCTATACTCATATAATCATAGCCAGCCAATTTGTATCATTGTCATACTTAGAATTTTTTGTTTGTTTGTCATACCTCTAAACTTTTTGTCTGGGAAGTTTTGGCTTTGTGTTTTAAACATGAGTCATGATTGTTTGTACACTAATGTTTTCTGTATATAAAAGATAGACGTGCATGGACTATGAGCTTAGGCAAACAACAACAAAAAAGTTGTCATTAGCCGGGCTTGGTGGCTCAGCCTGTAATCCCTCGCCTGGGGAGGCTGAGGTGAGTGGATTGCCTGAGCCCGCGGGTTCGAGACCCGCCTGGGCAACTTGGTGAGACCTCATCTCTACAATAAATCAAAAAAAAATTAGCCGGGCGTGGTAGCGCGTGCCTGTAGTTCCAGCTACTTGGAAGGCTGAGGCGGAAGGATCACCGGAGCCCAGCAGGTTGAGGCTGCGGTGGCCGGGAGCAGCCACTGCACTCCAGTCTGGGCGACAGAGTGAGACTCCAACTCAAAAAAAAAAAAAAAAAAAGTTGTCATTCTCTACTATTTAGATTAGCTTTAAGTAATACATTTTTTATTTTTATATTTATTTCTGTTTCCAGAAACTACTAAGTATTTTTTTAGTTTTCTCTGCCTATTATCCACATTCACACACCTATATTTTGTTTTATTCCTTTTGGAATGCTTAAGATATTCTTTGTTGTCATTATCGAGATATATGTGTACCCTTTCTTTCTAATAAAATTAGGCTTATTATTATTTTTGACAATTTACATTTTTATCATAAGATTTTTATTGATTGGGCTTTTCTTTTTTTTCTTTTTTCTTTTTTTTATTTTTAAGTTGGAGTCTCACTCTGTCGCCCAGACTGGAGTGCAGTGGCCGCTCCTGGCCACCGCAGCCTCGACCTGCTGGGCTCCGGTAATCCTTCCGCCTCAGCCTTCCAAGTAGCTGGAACTACAGGCGCGTGCTACCACACCCGGCTAATTTTTTGATTTATTGTAGAGATGAGGTCTCACCAAGTTGCCCAGGCGGGAGGGCAATTCTTATATAAGGTTGT